>JAMAKQ010000093.1:0-111933 GCA_023628475.1 Chaetomiaceae sp. PF1801
ATTTGAGGTGTTGTGGTCGAATTGACTTATACAAAGTTGTTGAGGTCTGAGAAAAGTGCGCCGCTCGCTATGCTGCGCCGCTCGCTATGCAAGTACGTTACATATCATTATATCCTCCTGTTTTATGGTGTTACGGCAACTGACCAGAGTCAACCCACCAGGCACAATGGGGCAACCGGATCGAGTTGGGGAAGATGGGAATCCCTCGGCGGCGGTGTTTATAAGAATACCAATCCCGCAGCCGTGTCCTGGGCCCCAAACCGCCTTGATGTCTTTCGGAAGGGGTTCGACTCGGCTTTCTGGTGTGTAATACTGATCAACCCTCCCCTCCCTATTCCACCACGGTGCTGCTACCGAGCACGGTTTGATTTAATAATAATAATAACACACAACCCCTGATTTCCAGGCATCGTTCGTGGGACGGCAGTCGATGGCGCGACTGGGAATCCCTGGGCCTGGGAGATACGACGGCCGTGACGGTGCAATCATCGCCCGCGGCCGTGGTGCGGCGTCGTACGAACGAGACCGACGTCTTCGTCGTCGGTTCCGACTCGACATGCTGGCATCGCCGGTACCTCGGGACGTCGTGGGCCCCGTGGGAGCCCCTCGGCAGCCTCGCTGTCAAGAAGAATAACACGCCGACGGCCGTGTCGCGGGGCCCGGGCCAGGTCGACGTGTTTGTCGTCGGCCAGAAGGACAACACGCTGTGGTACAGATGGTACGTCAATCCCGCACTGTTTTCTATAATATATAATTTTCAGGAGGCTCATTATTTCGATAGGTTGGTTAGGCCCGACACCTGGAGCCGCTGGGAGCCGCTGGGCGGGGGACTCGACTCGGATCCCGTGGCTGTATCGTGGGGGCCCGACAGGATCGATGTGTTTGCGGTCGGGACTGATGGCGCGCTCTGGCATCGTTGGTTTGATGGGAGCCAGCCCGGTGGCTGGCAAGGGTGGCAGTCCTTGGGGGGGAAGCTCGACCCACGCTCGCCCCCTGCTGCCGTCTCGGACCAACCGAACCGGATGGACGTCTATGCTAGGGGGACGGACGGCGCGCTTAGGCATCGCGCATGGAACGGGAGCGGGTGGACTCCGTGGGAGTCACTTGGCGGTGGCATCGTCACGCCGCCTGCTGCCGTGAGCTGGGGTCCCGGCCGGGTTGATGTCTTTGCGGTTGGACCAGACCGGGCAGTGTGGCACAACTGGTGATGGCGGCGCAAAAGCAGCCTGAGGAAAGGCATGGCGGAACGGTGTTGGTATTGCCGCTGGTATGGTTGCGAAGAACACCCCTGAGTGTTGCGTGAGGTTCAAGTGTTGTGGGCCCAGTCGTGGCCATGGACGGACGCTGCCCCTTTCAAGCTTTTTATCTTCCTCCTATACATCCTTACTGTCACTCGCTCGATGGGCCACAGTCGGCCTGTACGTGGTCAATAAACCAGACATTCTTAGCCAGTCAGAGCCACCTAATCCGTCATTCTGCTGTCCTGCGATGAAGGTCTGATGGCGGAGAGGCAGAGGTACCTGAGCGTATTACTAGCAGTGGATAGCTGAATGCTGGCTTGTAGTCACGTTCCGGTGGGAAGGATCTGCCGTCGACTAGGCAAATGGAGCAATCCCTATAACCGGAGAGGACAGTGATGAATGACAATGGTGTGAACCAGGGAGTCGGACTACGCCGTGCTGACTCTGGACGACGGCATCACATGTAGATGCCGCACAACGACAGGCCAAATTAAGCAACGCCCCTTCCAAGTTCTCAATGTTGATGGCATCCCTGGCCCTGGAGGAAACCATATGCCGAGTTGCCTAGAAGATTCAGGCTAGGATCTTCAGGATAAACTCGCCAGCATCAAACAGAAAAGGGGACTTGTCAATCGGACCAACCACACCTTCTGCTGATGGTTCGTTGCCCTGTCTTGTATCTCCCATGCATCTGGTAGTCGCAATTGGCCAGTAATTGCAAAGCTGTGCCTGTATCTGGGGTAAGCCAAAGTCCAGTCAACTGAAGGAGAAGGATCACCTCAAGGTACACCGGCATCCAAGGGCTGGCATCACGAGGTGCGAGAGATGAAGAATGGTAATATAACCTGAAGGACGATATCAATATAAATCCCATGCTTCTCGACGGCTTCCCCGCTCTCTTACATCGGCAGCATGCACCCCAGACACGCTTACTGCCGCCTTCTCGTGGCTCCCGCTGTCTCGGCTAATAAACTTCCCCAGACTTCACCGACGTGCATGGGAAATTCTCCGCACCGGGTCTGCGGAAATGTGGGGGGAAGGGCCTCGACGGCAACGCCGTGAGTGTGGTGTCTTGAAAGGGTCTTGTTGGAGAAGGCCGAGATGATTGGGAGTGGGACCTTCAGACTTAAGAGGTCTTGAACCCTCCCCGTCCTCAAAACCAGGACTTATACGGGTGTAACTCACCTCCAAGACCAGGTCCTTCTCTCTCCCTTGCATCCTGGTATTTTGACCTGATCCAACATGCAAGTCTTCTCAAAGCTGGCAGTTGCCGGAACCGCCCTGGCGCTCTGTAAGTAAACATGTTGAAAGCAGTGGGAAGCCCATTGCTCTTAACTTCTCTAACGTGCTCAGGGGCAACTGGCGCACAAGCACAATGCGCCAACGTCTCCTCGACAGAGACATATGACTACATCGTCGTGGGGTCCGGCGCCGGCGGCATCCCCATGGCCGACCGCCTCAGCGAAGCCGGCCACAAGGTCCTCCTTATCGAAAAGGGGCCAGCATCCACCGGACGATGGGGCGGCACCATGAAGCCAAACTGGCTGAAGAACACCAACCTAACTCGCTTCGACGTGCCCGGCCTCTGCAACCAGATCTGGGCCGACCCTACCGGCGTAGTCTGCACCGACGTCGACCAGATGGCCGGCTGCATGCTCGGCGGCGGCACGGCCGTCAACTCGGGCCTGTGGTGGAAGCCGCACCCTGCCGACTGGGACGTCAACTTCCCCGAGGGCTGGCGCAGCACTGATGTAGCGGCCGCCACCGAGCGTGTGTTCTCTCGTATCCCGGGCACCATCACGCCGTCCATGGACGGCAAGAATTATCTGTCGCAGGGGTTTGACATGCTTAGCGGCAGCCTCACGGCGGCGGGGTGGGAGTATCTTGTGCCGAACGAGCATCCGGATAAGAAGAACCGCACTGTTGGGCACAGCACGTACATGTACTCTGGCGGTGAGCGGGGCGGGCCGCTGGCCACGTATCTTGTGTCGGCTAGCAGCCGCAAGGGGTTCACGTTGTGGATGAACACGACCGTGAGGCGGGTGATTCGGGAAGGCGGGCATGCCACTGGTGTGGAGGTGCAGTGCAGCGGCGCGGGCCATGCTGGCGTCGTCTCGCTCACGCAGAAGACGGGACGGGTCATCATCTCGGCGGGTGCCTTTGGCTCGGCCAAGTTGCTTTTCCGGAGTGAGTTGTCCACCTGCGGCTCTGTTTCAGGGGTAACCTTCTCTGACTGAGTATTGCACAGGCGGTATTGGACCGACAGACCAGCTCAACGTCGTCAAGAACTCGACGGATGGGCCGACCATGATCTCCTCTGATCAGTGGATTAACGTGCCAGTCGGTTACAATCTGAACGACCATGTGGGAGTAAAGACCCTTTTCCAGGGACCCCGACAAAAAGGGGGTTATGTGCAAAGATAACTGAGCTGGCCTTGAACAGACCGATATCGAGATTGCCCACCCAAGCGTCGTCTTTTACGACTATTACGGCGCCTGGAACAAGCCCATCGTCAGCGACACGCAGGCATATCTCGGTGAGCCCCTGAGCCCCTGAATGAACCCGCGTTGGAGAAGAAAAGGGGCTCACACTACCTGGCAGCCAACCGAACCGGCCCGCTTGCCCAGGCTGCCCCAAATATTGGGCCCATTGTAGGTCAAGGTGCTTTTTTCCGAGGGCGGCCTGTGGCGCTAACTGCATGGCGACAGTTCTGGGAGATCATCAAGGGAAGCGACGGCAACTCGCGCCACATCCAGTGGCAAGCCCGTGTTGAGGGCAAACTCAACAGTAAGCCGAAAGATCATTCGCACCCCTGACTCTGCAGAGAACGATGGACAACTAACCGTCTTAGCCTCCATGACGGTCACCCAATACCTGGGCACCGGCACCCTCTCCCGCGGGCGGATGACCATCACCCGACAGCTAAACACCGTCGTCTCGACTCCTCCCTACCTCCGAGACAAGTACGACAGGGAGGCTGTGATCCAGGGCATTGTCAACCTGCGCGAGTCCCTGAAGGACGTGGCCAATCTGACGTGGATCTCGCCCGCTGCGAGTGTTACGGCCGAGCAGTTTGTGGATTCGGTGAGCACAACCCCGTTCATGTGCGTCCCTTCAGGGGGGCGAAGTCGCTCACAGAGAAATAGATACCCGCCACCCCCGCGCGCCGCTGCTCCAACCACTGGATCGGTAAGCCTCTGTACCTGTCCCAATTGTCTGGCTCATCTTCTGACCACATACTTCCCAACGCACAGGCACGGCCAAGATGGGATTCGACGACGGACGCACCGGCGGCACGTCGGTGGTCGACCTGGATGCGAAGGTCTATGGGACGGACAACATCCACGTTGTCGACGCCTCCATCTTCCCTGGTCACATCACGGGCAATCCCTCGGCCGCCATTGTGATTGCGGCTGAGCATGCTGCAAAGAGGATTTTGGCGTTGAAGGCCCCGGTGACAGTATGAGTGGCGTCCTTGTAGCGTGGGGATTTTGCTAGGCTGGGTTCGTCCTGCGAGATACGGGGCGTGTGAAGGTTGATGTTGATGTCGATGTCGTTTGTTTCAACAAAGGATGGATTCTGCACACCGGTACGTGTAAGTATATGAGGTATCAATGTGTGTTTTGTGAGGTGCGCTCCTCTCGGTGACATGAGTGCAATCTCCCCGGTGCATGTCGAGTCTCCGAGTTACCTGTTGGCCGAGACCTCGACTGTTCTCTTCTTGGTCCTCTGATGCCGCTCAGAGTATGCATGTCGTGACAAGTCGAACTATCCTTTGCAAGACAATCCGTAAGGGACACATCCAGGCTCGGCCATAGGGGAGAACTGCGCCTTTTGGGACTGATGTTGTGGGAGCTGCCTTCGAATGACTGTCAAGGGATCGCTAAGACTGGTGACTAGCTGGAACCGGAGGGACGATCTGCCAACCCAGCCCCAAATAACTTGGTAGCTCGAGCCTGCTCCTCGCGTGCAACCAGAGGACTTGCTAACACGCCATTGTCATCGAGTCTCGATCTTTTGCACAGGAGACCAAGACCGAAGACATCCCTTGAAAAGGTTGGTGCTGGCTGGGTTCTTCGAGGCAGGAGGCAATGGCGCAATAAGACACCACGGGACCAATGCTAACTACAATAGAGAATGATGAAAGAAACACTGGAGTTTCGGACCGGTTTTCAGGAATCTCCACAACGGGATCAACGGGGAGGAAAACTGAAAGGGGTGGGCCTTGTCGAGCCCCTTTTCCACTGCCCTGTCTGGGGGTGCATGGCGACCCAACAGATGCTTCCATGATGTTCGAAATGGGCATTGTCAAGCATGCAAGCGTGATGCCAACCCGTTATCGGACACAGATTGATGGGCTCTCAACCAGGCACTCGGCCAGCACTCGGCCAAAAGCCAAGGGATGACGCACCCTCGATCCGGCCATCTTGGTTCCAAAGAGACGCAACCCCACGTCGGTTGTGCTGGTTTCATGCACCCCACAGGCTGGCAGCCGCTGGCTAGACCACGTCAAGCCGGAGCCAAGTGCCGTTGACCTGAAGTAGATTGTCGACAATATCGGAGCCTCTTGTGAATGGTTGCAGTGGCACTTTAGCCGGGCCGGGACAAGGCGGCAGCCGGCTACCGGAGCCCCAGGACGGGCAAGGCTGGGTCGGAATCCGGGAATGGCTGGCCTTGCCAAGAAGGGTAACTCGGGGCTTACACGGAGGCTACCCCAGATGGGGATGATTTGCAATACCGGCCAGGGGGGCTGGGCCGAGCGAAGACTTATAAGGCCGAGTCCTCAACAGTCACTCCAGAGACTCACCAGCCCACTGACTTTGCACCGGAAAACACCAACTTCAGTCCCAGTCACCATGTTGGCCACCACCGCCTTCGCTCTCCTGAGCGCCGCCCTGGGCGTGTCCGGGCACTACACGTTCCCCCGGATCGCGACGGGCTCCGACTGGCAGCAGGTCCGCAGGGCCGACAACTGGCAGAACAACGGCTTCGTCGGCGACGTCAACTCGGCCCAGATCCGCTGCTTCCAGGCGACTCCCGCGGCGGCCTCGGCCACGTACAACGTCACGGCCGGCGGCACCGTGACCTACTACGCCAACCCCAACGTCTACCACCCGGGCCCCATGCAGTTCTACCTCGCCCGCGTGCCCGACGGACAGAGCATCAACTCGTGGAACGGCGACGGCGCCGTCTGGTTCAAGGTGTACCACGAGCAGCCCAACTTTGGCGCCCAGCTGACCTGGCCTAGCAATGGTATTTTCCCTCCCTTCTCTCATTACCTATCATCACTTCATTTCGACTCTGACACACTCCGCCACGTTACAGGCAAGAGCTCCTTCCAGGTGCCCATCCCCAAGTGCATCAAGTCGGGCTACTACCTGCTCCGCGCCGAGCACATCGGCCTGCACGTCGCCCAGAGCACCGGCGGCGCCCAGTTCTACATCTCGTGCGCCCAGATTGCGGTGACCGGCGGCGGCAGCACCGACCCCCCGAACAAGGTCGCCTTCCCCGGCGCCTACAAGGCCACCGACCCGGGTATTCTCATCAACATCAACTACCCCGTCCCGACCTCGTACAAGAACCCTGGCCCGGCTGTTTTCAGCTGCTAAGTGTACTCTTCTGAGAGAGAGTTACAAGTGGTGGACTAAAGGGGTGGACGATTGGGGATGTAATCTGTCCGTCAAGCTCGTTGAGCACAACGGATGGCAATGGGGTGTGGGGAGGCCGTCATGGCACAAGACTTGTACATAGCTCTTACGACTGAACATACTTCTTCAGACCCAAGGAAATGAAGCCCGTCTTTTCCAACTGAACCTCATGAAAGGACCCAGCCTGGGTGACACAGAAAGAGTGAACAAGGGGGGTAAACGGAATGCAGAACTCGAAAACCACAAACCAGTCTCTGCCGAAGACTTAATATAAGTTAATGAACGGCGTCCGCGTGATCCGGTTTCCAAGAGTTCAAATCTGGAATACCCCGGATTTCGGCAGTTGCACTCGGACCATGCCCAAACCGTCAAGGGAGTCAAGGGTCGAGCATTTGGGGTTCAGGTTCCGAATGCAGCAGTGATTATTGCAGCCAACTCGCGTCCCATTCGAGGACCAAAGTCTTCTAATAGGTGCAAAAGTGGATGGCCCTTGACTTTGATTTACCAATCTCAGGGGTGAGGGACCTGCCAACCTTGGCTTATAAGGAGAAGTACAGCTTGGAAAGCTTGTCGCGCTTCAGGTCGACGAGAGCTACCTTGTGCATTCTTTCCCAAAACCTCTTTAGGACCAGAGCAGTTACGAAAAGACCACAATGCAGTTTCTCGCCGGACTGCTGCTCGCAGCCACGGCTGTTCAAGCGCACTGTATGTCGTCTCCCCCTTCCCAGCCCCTGAACCCCTGAATCAGGGGCATCTCAACTAACTTCCACCTTCCCGCCAGACACCTTCCCTCGACTGGTCGTCAACGGCCAATCCGAAGACAAAGACTGGTCCGTGACGCGCATGACCAAGAACGCGCAGAGCAAGCAGGGCGTCGAGAACCCGATGAGCGCCGACATCCGCTGCTACACCTCCCAGACGGCGCCCAACGTGGCTACGGTGCCCGCGGGCTCGACCATCCACTACGTCTCGACGCAGCAGATCAACCACCCGGGCCCGACGCAGTACTACCTCGCCAAGGTGCCCGCGGGCTCGTCGGCCAAGACGTGGGACGGGTCTGGCGCGGTGTGGTTCAAGATTGCGACGACCAAGCCGTATTTTGATGGGAACAAGCAGCTTGTTTGGCCGGCGCAGAGTAGGGCTCCCTTTCTCTCTCTTTCACCCACCCCATTTTCATACGGATCAATAATGCTGAAATAGTTGCAGACACCTACGCCACCGCCAACGCCACCATCCCCGCCGCCACCCCCAGCGGCGAGTACCTCCTCCGCGTCGAGCAGATTGCCCTGCACATGGCCATGCAGCCCAACAAGGCCCAGTTCTACCTCGCCTGCTCGCAGATCCAGGTCACGGGCGGCGGGAACGGGACGCCGGGACCCTTGGTGGCGCTGCCGGGCGCGTACAAGAGCAGTGATCCGGGTATTTGGGTCAATATCAATGCTATGCAGCCGGATCAGTATCTGCCTCCTGGGCCGGCTGTGTGGAGTGGTTGAGTGTGGGTTGGGGTTGCTGGCTCAGGGGTACTCAGGGGTTGGGTCCCAGCGGAGTCCATCATGTTGGTCAACGTTGGAAGCATTGAATAGGATGTTTCATCGTTCGAAGTGAAGAAACAATACGCATAACTAGTGGCTTAAATATGTGTCGACTAGAAGCACCTAGTGATCCTCTTGCTCCGGAGGTCATCAATGTGAAGGTAGCCTATAGCAGTTAGCTGTGCGTCCCTGCACCAGGTGCACCCGGTCTCTGACGTCAGGCTTTGTTGATGCCATTCCGAGACAATACGCGGGGTATCTTCAACCTTCTGGACTCACAGGGCTGTACACAGACGTCCTTTGTTCTCCTCCACAACGAACTTCAATCCTCTTCTACACTCCAGCTATTCGTCTTTTGTATACAAGACACATTCTCAAGTGCGAGGCGGCCAACCATGGCAGACGCCAGCCATCCGAAACATCGCACGACGGAGCAATACTACCAGCTCGGCGACCATGTCCACTACAGGCCTTTCTGCGGTGTGTTGGAAGATGAGACACTGTTGATTTCGTAGATGTTTTACTGAGTCGTTCTCTCAGACCGCGACTCCAAGACACCAGAAACCAAGGGCACGATCGAGGAGGTTCTCACGAGGGACAATCACCCCTATTACAAAGTAAGAAAGAGGGAGCCAGAGGATTTCACTCAACCCATGCTAACCATGCTGCTTCCTGACAGATCGGGAATGACGCGACGGGAATGAAAGTAACAGTCAGTCAGGAGCGTGTTATAGGAAAGATTTAGGGGAAGCTGATTCGGATCGGGATGGGTGTAATTGCTTGGTCATTGGCGCTCATCTCCTGGACTATTATCCTAGCCTTCATTGATTCAGTCCAGCCTGTCTTCTCACTCCACATGTTTGTCTCATTGAGCATCTCTGTGGTTTTTGGAAGTGCTCTAGAGCTGATCACTCCTGCTACACTAGGTATATCGCCCACCTGTCTGGACCTGGCAATCCCTCCATAGACCTTGTATCCCTTCAGCTATAAAGCCGGCGTGGTGACTCACTGACTCAACAGCTTGGCTGAGCATCGCCGGCGGGTGCAACCCTAGACTTGAACACATGCTCAGGCGTGCATATGCATGCGATGAGCCGGCTATAGCCGGCCGTCGCTATTCCCGTGGTCTGGTATTGACGGCGTTCAACTCTTTTTCACGGCTCAAGAAGGACATCCTCCCAGGTCCAAGGCAGGAAGAGCAGATACAGTGATAGCCGTGAGCTAGACCGCCCCTTACTCTGCTGCTCCCAAAAACATGTGGTCCCGTCAACGTTGCCGGAGGCTGCTGGCAATTTTGCATGTGGCAGCCGCCAAGATAAGTTTGATACCCCCCTTTACCGCATCAAGCTTTCTTAATGATTGGATGAGTCCGGCGAAGGAGTCATACCGACTCAGGAACAAAGCCCTTGCTTCGTGCATATGCCTTGTATCCTGCATGCGGCCTGGCCGGAACACCCAGGCAGCCATTCACCATCTCAGGCGGACAATAATTAGGGTTTGCTTACTCGAGCAATGCATCTCCGTTGTAGTCTGCTGCCTGGCTTCCAGGACACCGTCACCCATGATTCGTTTATTCATGGGACGGCAGGATTCTCAGGCATCCATGGCGCCTGACATTTAAATCCTACCTATATAGTTCCACCTGGGGCTCAGACCCCTTTTCAAGACTAAATAATTCCAGCCCCGAACTCTGAGTCCGGCATCATCACGTTTCGCTTACGTTCAAAGTTGGCAATACAGAAGAGAGCCGCGTCAAACACAAGACGCCCAACATGTCATCATCAAGCAAAGACTTCGAATCGTCCTCGCTCTCCTCAGACGCCTCGCTCCTGAGCAAGAAGACCAACCAAGACTCGACTTCCACGAAGCGAAGCCTCCTGAGCCGCCTGTCAGGCTCTAAGGGAAAGAGTTCGACCGAGACTGCCACTCCCCCCTCCCAACAAACGATCGACAGCAAGCAGCAGAGTAGCGCCGTTGAAGACCTCTACAAGAAGTACCCTGCCCTGGGTACCAACACGCGGCTCACTTGATGGTCTGGCGTTGTCGTGTATGTGGGAAACAAGAGGACTAGGGGGTTGCAATATCAAGGTCTTCAGGGGCACTGACGCGGCTTCTTGTCGAAGAAAGTTCAAGGAGGCTTGAACAATCACCGAGAGAGTGAACTGGTCTCAGGAACCACGGCTGGCGAACACATCTGATATGTTGGAGGAGACGGGCGGACACGCTGGCAACCACTGTCATGGTTTGGACTCCGACACTACGGGTCTCGGCCAATGACTGGATGGGCATGGAATCTCGGAATCTGCCTACGCAGATGAAGAGGAAGATAGCGCGAGAGTCGATTCGGCGTTGTTTGGATTACCTTGGAGTGCAGAAGTCTGGAACCTTGAACAGTGCTCAATCAACGCGGCCTAGTAAAGCTCTCGTTCGTCCCAAGCGCCCCTTTCGACGGGAGACGAAGGCCGATGACAGTCATCTGTCCCGTTGAACTTCCATAGTCCGCGGAGCATGGTACAAGCAGACTGGCCAGTCTCACAATGCCCGCAGTTTCAATTCTTCGCGATTCATTGACGTTTTCCCTCTGCTAGCTGCTTACAGTCCTCAGGCCATCATGCTGTCATGTCACCAACACCCCAGGCATAATTAGAATTCCGGAAGTCCTCTGCGGTCGGCTTATAGATGGCAATGCCCAAGACTCGGCCGATGGTCAAACATGACGAGTTACGGATACCTGCCGCCAGATAACCATGAATCCCAGGCCCTCAGGGGCCCTTGGGGACGCCTCTGAATGGATTTCCTGCAGCGTCCCGTTGTAAATAGGCCAAGCTGCCGGTGCCCTTTCCCCAACGGTGACACCAACGGCAGAGATAATCTTTCTTGTGTGCGCCTGCAACACGTAACTCGATGCTCGTCTTACTGCAACATCAAATATCCTCCTCATCATTGGCACGAACGTCCTGTTTCCAGTTCCAGCGGTGGAACCGCCTCCATGCGGCACAATATCAAGGTTCGTTGCCCCGAGAGACAACTGTAGGGCTGGTGTGACTTAGGCGCGTATGTAAATACCGTGAATGAGTCTCGTCCATTGCCATCTCAAGCCGCCAGTAGCATCTACGCTGTGGACTGACCTTAACCCCTGAACCACTACCGACCACACGCAAGTCACCAAAGCCTCAACACACAATGAAGAGCAACGACGCCCTCGCCCTCATCATCCTCGCCTACGCAGCCCTCGCCCTCATCGTCGGCTTCTGCATCCTCCGCTTCGCCATCGCCATGCGCCGCCAGATCTACGGCTCCTCGACGACGACGTCGACAACAACAACGGGCTCGAATTCGAATTCGAAATCGACATCGACCTCCTCCTCCTCCTCTTTCTCGACCTCTTCCTCCTCCTCGACTTCAAGTTCGAGCTACCTGAATCCATACCCGCCGGGACCAGGCCCAACACCAGCACCTGCTGCCGCTGGAGCATTTGGATATTACCCGCCGCCGCCGCCGGGTGCTGGTGGTCCTGTCCCGCCTCCGCCGCCGCCTGTTGCTTCAGGGGGAGGGGGATATCCTACTGTTCCGCCGCAGCAGCCAGTGTGAATTGAAGAGAGAATGGCGTGACAGGAAGGGAGAGCTCAGGAGGCGTACAAAACAGTAGGAGGGTGAGGGCCGGGAGATCATGTTGGGGACTCTAGTGAAGCTGGAAGAAGGAAGCTATTAAACGAGAAAAATAGGGGCGTAAAATAAAGAAGGGTGACGGGGAAAAAGAAGGAAAGGGGCAAAGGCGTAAGGGGGAAAGTGAGGAATGCAGGAAGTCTGAGTGGTTGGGTTGGAACCACCCATATCGAGGTAGGAGACTTGAACACTTCAAATACCGTGCCAGCCTGCAGGAAGCCTCCGACAAAGTTCTGAACCAATGTTACTGGTATTGCCTTGTCTGGTATCCTGCTGATTCACCCAGCACTACTTCAAGTTGGCATCCATCATGATCCATTGACGTTTGAACTGCAGCCCAGTGGTGCCGCTCACAAAAGGTAACCACGGGCAGTCTCGATGCGCTGTTTGTGCAGCACCAAGGCCTCGCCCCGGCCTGCTCAGCAACTGCGGTATGGAAAGCCCCTTATCCGTAGCACCTTGTGTCCTGTCTTGCAAGCTGCCGCGGCTGCTGCACAGCCTCTCCACCTGAGGGCGACTCGGCGAGGGACTCAGCCGCGCTGATCAATGTGATCATGTTGGGGGCTGCATCCGCATGCAATCCTTCCGCTGAGAAAATTCTGCTGCCTGCTCAGTAATGTCACCTCCCGACATTGCCGCGCATGGCGCCATGGGAGACTGGAACTTGGGGGCGGCGCTCTGCGTGGGGTGTGAAGAGACTCAGCTGCAACTTGGGGGTCCGCAGAGACTTGAACGGTCTATCGTCTCCCACGCATGCGCGAGAAACAATTGTCCAAGGAGATCCACAATCAAAAGGAAGTTGAGACATTGAGCGTCTTAGCCAGCATGGGATATGCCCTGTCATGATTATAAAACTGATACGGAAATGGGAGACATCGACATTGCCCCGGCCTGAGGAACACCCCTGAACTTGGAATCGACCCCCACAAGACCTCCCCAGCTTATCCAAACCACCACCCACTCAGATAATAGCAGCCTCCCACATAGTCGCACTCTTCAACAAATCCCTCCCAAACTGCCTCTGCAACCCCGTCATCTTGTCAATCAGATGCCCCGTAGCTACCGCCTTAGGCCCCCATACCACCAACGCAATGGAAGCGGCCCGCTCCAGCCATGTGATGCACTGCTCCAGGTCCCCGCGGCGCTGGTGAATCTCGGCAATGTCCTCCATGGTGTGCGCGGCGATGCCGTCTTGGTAGAAAGTCTGATTGGGCTGCTGCTGCTGTCCCTGGGTTTCTGAGACCAAAACCGGCGGCCTGGTGATGACAGACATGCAGTTGGCGAGCGCAAGATCGTCCTGGTCGGCGAGCATGTAAAAGTGGGCGAGCTCGTTCTGGAGCGAGCGCACTTCGTCGGATTCCTCGCCAAACACGGGGCGAGACGCCTCGAGCAGCTCGGTGATGATCTCCAGACCGGCGTGGTACTGGCCGCTCCGGCGGAGGAGGGTGGCGAGGGAGTCGAGCAGTTTGAAGGTGATGGCTCGCGACCGGCCGAGTCGGGTGTTGAAGATGTCGAGCATGCACTGCAGACTGCGCTGCGAGATCTCCTGGCTGTCTTGGTCGCCGAGCAGCTCCTTGGTGATGTGGGTGATGGGATGGCTGGATGAGAGGTTGTTCTGGGCCTCGTTGTTGAGAAAGCGGAGGAGGATCTTTCGGAGCTCGGGGCGGGCGCTGGTGTTGGCAGGGGAGAGGGTGGCGAAGAGGTTCCGCAGGAAGTCGAAGGGCTGGCTGGTCATGGCCCCGGCGGCGAGGGTGCCTGCCTGGGCAAAAGCGGACCACGCTCGCTGGTCGGGGCTGTTGTCAGGGTCTGTGGCTTCCGCCGGGTTGGCCGCGAGCTTGACGAGGTAGATGGCGTTCTTGATGGCGTTCCAGTACTGCGTGGACTCGCTGGGAGATCTGTGCCCGAGGTACTCGTCCGGGAGGACACCCTCTGGTATGTTTTCGAGCTGCCAGTCGTAGTACTCGCGGAGCTTGAGCGCGATGACGCTCATCGTCCGTGTCTGCGGGTCTGGCGAGATGGAATGGAGGGGGACTTTGAAGAGCTGTTGGATCTGAGCCTGGTAATCGACCAGTCCAGGGCCCGGGGAGCCTCGGGCGATCAGAGCTGTGGAGGTGTCCTGATCCTTGAAGCCGTCATGTGGAGATGCTGGGCTTGATTCGAAGGCACCACCTGGAGTGGCAGGGGGCGAGAACGACAGCTGCTGAGGTTCCCCGAAGCCGGAGAAGGCTGGTGCAGTAATTCCGGATGGAGCATCCTCCTGTTTGGCCACGAGCAGGTCTGAGATGCTGATGCTGCGCCTGGGCTGCAGGTTCGGCTGTGGTGAAGGGGAAGCTCTGCTTGGGGCCTCGAAGGGAGTTGTGGGAGAAGTGGCCGCTGCTGGTCGCCTTACTCCTTGCTGGATGGTCCTCGCGCACCGGAGGGTCCTGCGCAAGTCTTCCTGGCTGAAGTTCCCGTCACTGCCCTGCTGGCTCGTCGGCGATGCAGGGCTCTGGGCTCGCCGGGAGACACGGGCCCTCCCGTCGCTGTTGACGTTCTTGAAGACATTCCATTCCCGGAACCGCTTGTCATACATGCGCTTGCTATCGTGGGAATCAGCGAGCCGGATCAAGGTCATGATGAAGGAGGCGAGCCAGAGGCGTGATCAGAATAGAGCCTGAAGTGGCTGACGAGAGATGAGAGTATGACTCCAGGGAACAAGAAGAGAGGGCAAAGAAGTGTTCCTTGGAGGGAGTCCTGCACCCACGACGAGATGAAGGGAGACTTGGGGGTTATTATCCCCCCTCGAGCAAACAAGAAGAAGGAAAAAGCACTTTGCAGCCGGCTTGAGCCCACTCAGGCTCCCGGCGTTTGACTGAATGACATGCAGCGTGGTAATCACCATGCAGATGCAGGCCACGGACGACAGCATGAGGCATGCGCCGAGCATCCTACCGGCAGCAGACCGGCGTGTCGTGCTCTGTTTGTGCTCCGGTCCACCCCCGAGATCAAGCAAGCGCGCGTAATGGTCGGCACCGAACGGACAGTTGGGCATACCTTGCCGAGAAGCCGTACTCCTTCCTCATGATGTCGCTGACGCGCTTCAGCGGGTACTGCCTGTAGAGAGCGATGATGGTGTCGCGGTGCTTGGCCCATTCCTTCGCAGACGGGCCCTGCAGTGTGCGCGACTTCTCTTCCAGGGCAGCCGCGCCCGGGATGGTGCTGGGGCCGGGACTCGGAGACGGTGTTGGGGGCGTCGCGAGCAGAGAGCCCGGGTGGCCCGGCCAGACGGGCGCTACTGCACGGTTCTCGGATGTGTCCATGTTTGCGGGAGTGGGAATCCGTCAGGTTGGCGGGGGTTCGGTTGTGTCTCAGCTCGGAACTCCTCTAGGAGCGAAGGAAGTGGAGGTGGATAAAAAAGAATCCTTGGATACGTCGGGAGGGGTGGGCTCATTCGTGGCATTTTTGGGGGTTTCAATGACCAAAGGACTGCGGACTGCGGCACAGCGGCGCAGCAAGGCGTCGAACCAAGAAGAACCGTGCAGGCCGCTGTCACACCCTGCCAGGCTGCCACCGTTAGGTCAGCTGCCATTGGCTTGGGTGGCCGGGGCTGTTCCGCCCCTGGCAGGCGCAGCGCTCGTGATGCGACTCTTGAAATCTTCGAGACTGCTTCCGTAATATCAGTAACAACCTTCTGAGTGATATGGGAGGAAAGCGGAGAGAGATGGAGGAGGAAAAAAAGAAAGAAAAAAAAAGGAAAAGAGCTGAGAGGAGAGACATGAGCTAAGGGAGCGTGACGAGGATGCAGCGGGCATTAACAGGGGTTCAACGAAAGTCATGGCAGACCTCGGACTCAGATGTGAATGCGGCCGCCAGACTCGCCGTACCGAGAGACAGACTCGGATCCGCGGTGATTGGATTCGAAAAGTGAGCCTCGAAAAGTGCCAACTTGCATTACATGCAGGCTCCTTGCATTCAGCTCGGTTCCGAGGCTGTGATGATAGCTGCAAGCTGCACGGTTCTTGCTGGGCGTTGGCAACGACGACTGCGTGTTTTGAGAGAGGAGGAATCGAGAGGAGGAGGGGGAAGGGAAAAGGCAAATTCTGCGAAGACCCTTGACGAATGCTGGAACGTGTACCCGGTTGTGAAGAACGCCCGCCCCCTCAAGGTTGGGCCCGAAGTAAACAGAAAGGAAGAATAAAAAAAAGGAAGCCTAGAGTCTGCGAAGACCAAAATCTAACACACCGCCAGCACCAGATAATCCTGATCATTGCTCCAACCGAGACGCCGACGCTCCTGCAAATGCTGCTCAGAAGAGGAAGAAAAGAAGAAAGAAAAAAGAAGGCCCGAGAAGCAAGGACTATCGGGTCTTGAGAGGCCTCCTCAGAGTACCATGCATGCATGCCGCATGCCTCGCGGCCCCTCTCAGTCGAGAAGGTCCTGGCCTTCCCTGTAATTCTTGACCGCATCCAACACGGCTGTCGTGAATGCAAGCACCCTGCAGATGGTCAGTTCGAGAGTCCCGCGGCAGCAACAGCAAGCAGCCAACTTGAAAACCTTGCATGAAGAGAAAGAGGGGGTTGAACGTACACCTGCAAGGACGCCCACACCAACGGGGCAATCAACCGCTTGGAACCATCAGACGCCTTGATGCCCAAAGCCACCGCCAGGCCGACGCCCGCTCCCGCCAGGAGCAGGTTGACCAGGCAGCCAAAGAATGTGACGGTCTGTTTGCGCCAGTGCTGCTCCCCCTCGGTCAGGGCGATCCGGTTGGGCTCCACAGCCAGAAGGAGTGCGAGGAGAGCGATGTTTAGTGTCAAGCCTGCGGTCCCCTGAGCGGAGTGTAACAGAAGAAAACAACCGGTCAGCATATCAGACGGTCCCGAGCAGCGGAAGGATTCCGAGGCTTACCACAACTAGACAGGCCTTGAGCAGGGTCCGGGCTGCCACGTCAAATGTGAGCCCGGTTCCAAGCACGCCCGCCATCGCGAGACCACAAGGGTGTGTGTCGGCAATTGTTGTCGGGTACGGATACCGGGCCCATTGGGTTGACTGGATAGTTCTGCTGACGTCGTAGATGTAGGCGACGGACGCCGCAACAACGAGGCCCAGGTGGGCTAGGATGACGAGGACGTGCACTGACTTCCATCGGAAGTGTCTTGTCCGGTACATGTTGCCGGAGCTGGACAGCGGCGAGGGACGGGCGGGAGGGACGGGTGAGGATTCCGTAAACGAGCGGCCCGAGGTGACGTGATGCAGCGGGATGGGGGTGTTGCTGTCGTAGGATGAGATGTTGACAAGTCAACCGAGCAAGATATCTCTGCTGCAGGTTATATCAGCAAAGGTGAGACTGACGACTTGACCGAGTCCTGGTCCATCGTCCACCACACCCAAGTCTGGGTGTTATTTGCTGTCGAATATTAGACACAGACAGTCGGCATCCTGAGGAGTCCCAAGCCTCCACTGGCGTCAAACAAGGCGTTAGTCACCGCTGTGAGCTGGAATCCTTCGGCCCCAGGCTCAAAAGAGTCAGGACTGTGAGACCAGGCTGCCACTTTTTGCAACCAGCCTCGTCCTTGTGTGCTGGGCGCCGCACGACAAGCCACAAGTTCGGCTTGCATCTGCTTATGGCCTCAGCTGCGGAGTCCGGACATGTTGGAGGCACGGGGAATTATTGTCGAGTCGGATCGACAAAACATGTGACATGCCGTCGGCTGGTGATTCAGATCTCGGGCTGGGCCGCTGGGGCCGAGAAATGGATCCGGTCCGGCATTGCCGGTTCGGTGTCCGGCGAGCCCGGGTGTCCGCCCGTCGTTGTGTTGCTCAACGCCGGGCCCTGAGCACGCAGCATCGCGGCGCTGCAGGTTGCATTCGATGACGGCCAGGGGTCGTCTCGTGAACCACTGCCAGTTCAGCTGGCAGTGGCATGGCAGGACTTCCATGACGTTCTCATTTCTCGGCCCTTTTGCTCATTTGGCCAATGGCGCCGGCGGTCCGACCAAAGAACACGAGAATTGTGATGCTTTTCTTGCGGTCTTCTGGCCTCGCTGCCTTGCTGGGATAAGGCCGAGCTGACTTCCAAGCCACACCACGGTCGTTCGTGAGTCGAGTCCTTCGGTGCCGTGATTGGATCATTGGAGGCTGCGCTTGAGCAGAGAGGAAGGCACAGAAACTTGGAAGCCTGACAGACGGAGCCACAGCTCGAATTCAGAAAAAATGTGGGGCAGTAGGGCTGAGACCCGCGCCTGATTTAGCGCGGGGCGTTTAGCGGCCCCCGCCTTCTTTGCTGGGTTTCCACAGCACCTGCGCACCTCACCTGGTTCCATTCCAGCTGAGGTCGCTTTATCAAACGATGAATGACCTGGGGTGTCACAACCCTTCGATCGATCGATCTGTACGACCATGGCACGCCGAGACAGTTTTTCACGAGGGTTCTGCCACACGCTTGTCGTGGAGAGGCCCTTTCAGCCTTGACCGGAATCTCCCGCCCCTTTCTCGATCCGATTTCGAAGCAGGAGGGTGCTTCGATACGATGGTCACCTCCATGGTCAGGGCTGCTCTTTTTAAATTTCTGCCTCGGACGGCGAAACCGTCTCCAGTCGTGGTCCGCCGAGGCACATCCATGGCCCGATTCCAACATCCGTGGCGGATGAAAGGCAAAAAAGCGAAGTCAACGCAATGCGCCGATTGGATGCGCGGCCCCAAATCTGCTGCTGGATCGCGGCGTCGGAAGAAGGGCAATGCTTGGATGCGGTCGAACCCCGAGCCCGACCTGACTTAACTTCTCCTGTCCAGCGCACCGGGTCCGGGCCGTCCCCTTGCGCCACGCCGTCTTGAAACACCCGCTTCCACGGGTCTGGCGTCCGTTCCCGCCCACAGCAAGATAAGCTTGTGCCACCAAGCCCACAGCCTCACTCCCAAACCGCTGGGCGATCCACGCCGCCCTTGCATAGCCGCGATGGTTCGGATGACGGCGGCTAACAAAGCAGCCCCCGAAACAGACGCCAAAGTCATGCAGCGTTTCCTCTCGCTTGGTTTCAAAGCAGTCCTTAGGTGAGTTGGCTGGGAAACCGGCATGATCACATGGTTTCTCGGCGGTACCAACTGCCTCCTCTGAGCTGATTTCCAGGTTGGCTCATGGCATTGCTTCAAAACTCAGCTCCATCCACTTTGTTGATGAGCCCGTGTGGATGCGCCACGGGACGAAGGATCCAAGCCTCAAAGACACTTTGGTGCCTGCTTCTTTGCAACCCGGTACGTACCCAAGTCCAATGGTTTACCTGGTACTTATTGGGATGAAGCAAACTTCCTCATGGGCTTCTATGGCCTCACCAATTGCCATCATCTCAACATCTTTCTCAGGCTCAGTTCTCCCCCGTGAGATATGCTGACAGAATCAATGCCTAAAAGCCAGCTATGGCATGCAGTGGATGTGGTGCGGCAGCTGTTCCGAGCGTCCGTCCCAAGTCCCGGCCTCCCATGGCCCACATCCAGCGACCATCCCGAACAGTGCAAGGGATGCGGCGAGATCTGCGAGCTCCTACGCTGGGGCGAGGTCCAGCGGAGACGAGACAGCGCCTACCACGGATCCTCCCCCTCCCGCATCATCCACGACTGCTACCTTGAGCTCGACCTCTGCGCAAGCGTGTCGGGCTGCGAGACCTGCCAACTAGTACGGCGAGCCTTCCTGCTGGAGCAAATCACAGGGCAGGACGTGGAGCGTCTGGAGAGCCTCGACAATCAGTGGCCGATCCAGGCCGCTCTGCACCTCAGCTCCTCGGGAGAGAGTCTGCTGCAACTCGCCATCAAGTCGCCAAAAGCCCTTCTTTTTTCCGCCACCATCCACCTGAGCCACAAGCCCCGACCCTCACCTCGCGGCCTCTTAAAAGGATTCCCCAGCCAACGCCCAGATCTCAGCGAACTGCGCCGAGTCATCGACGACTGCCACCGCAACCACGAATGCTCGTCGAGATACCGCTGGTCCCACCGAAACCCAACATGGCTCCTCAAGATCCTCCCAGGGGATCATGTTCAGCTGGTTGAAGGACCGCCCGTCCCCGTCGACTACGTCGTGCTTAGCTACTCCTGGGGCGACCCGGCGACCATGCCCGCCGCCGAGTGGGCGAGGATCAAAGGCGCCGGCACCAAGACAATCAACGGCCGGCCCGTCCCCGAGAGACTGAACCCGTTTCGCGTCTGGGAGCTGCCCGAGACGATGCAAGACGCCATCAGCATATCGGCATCACTCGGCTTCTTCTACATCTGGATCGACAACGTCTGCATCCCCAAGGGCACCGACTGGGACGCTGAAGCATCCAAGATGCACGAGGTGTACGGCAACGCCGCCTTCACGCTGGTTGCGTCCTCCAGCGGCAAGGCCACCGACCCTCTACTCCGCGACAGATTAGCCTGGACGCATCCCATCAGAACGAGCCAGTTGCGCGAGTGCTGGTGGCTCCACAACACCCAGATGCCCCTGGACCGAGTCCGATTCGAGTCGCCCGTCTCGCAGCGCGGATGGACGCTGCAGGAGGAGCGGCTGTCGCCCAGGATTGTCTACTGGACCGGCCAGCAATGGTACTGGTCGTGCCCCGAGTGTCAGGTTGTCGAGATGGGCGAGCCCGAGTGCACCTCTCCCACAGCCGACAACATCGCCTCAGCGAGTTGTCCACAGCGGTTCCTCGAGCTCTGCCGGACAGGGGACGAACACCAGCTGCACGAGGAGTGGCTCGACATCGTCGAGGCCTACACCCTCCGGGACCTTGTGGCGCCCAAGGACCGGTTCCTGGCCATTGCCGGCCTCGCCGTGCGCTTCTATAACGCCAAGGCAGCGAACGGCGGGACAAACATTACCGAGGACTATCTGGCGGGACTCTGGAAGGACAACTTTGCTCGACACCTCGCCTGGGCCGTCGCAAAAGCTGTTGATCCGAGCCACAACCTGCAACACATCGCACCATCCTGGTCCTGGGCCTCGCTTCCACTGCAAGTGCGCACCCAAACGAAAACACCTTTCAAACCATCAGAGCACTTCAAGTTCATTGCGGCTGAGCACACCGACCCAGCCCACACGAGCTTGATACCAGTATTAAGCAGCGACACAACTTGGCAAGAAGACCCCTCAACCGACTACATCAACCGCGGTCGCGCCGTTGAAGAGCGGGGCCGAGGCGTCAAGGCAGTCCACGTCCAGGGCCGGTTCCGTCGTTTCATTGCCCAGGACGCACAGGCCGTTTCGTGGGACGACATTGAGCGGCAGCGCGGGGGGAAGTGCAGGTTCGATTTTGGCGCTTTTCCGGGGCAGAATATCTATGCTCGCCACCGGAGCGATGGGAGGATCGTGGCTAAGGATGCGCATAGTGGGGAGGTTGTTGGGCAGCTTGATTATTTCCTTCTTTCAGAGGATGTCCACGGACCAGGGATCCAGAACAAGCCGTATGTTCTGGAGGGGGGAGAGAAGGAGATTGTGTGTCTTGAGCTTGGGGAGTTGGCTATGCTGCTGCTGGTGCCGGCTCGAACACCGCGGGGGCAGCCGGAGTCGTTTCGGCGGGTTGGAGTGGCTGTTGGGTATACGAATAGGAAGGGGTTCTTTTATGGGTGTGCTGTCAAGAGGGTTAGGTTGGTGTAGGAGGGGAGTGTTATTAAACTTTGAACTGCGAGTTATAATCCCACTCGAATAGAAGAAGGCTCTCACTTGTATTGCTTCTGGTACTCCATATGAGACACTGCAGCTCATCATGACTGCCCTAAGATTTCCAGTTCGCTCAGGGCCTTGACGAGGTACCGCTTCACATCCCCGGGCCCGAGACGGCCTCGGAACGGAGGGTGCCTTTCATCCCATCCCACCCCAGCCCTCAACCCAGCAACACACTCCCATCCCTGGCATGACTCCCGAGCTTTCCGTGGCTGCTGAACCACACAAGTGCCTTTCTTCTGGAAGCCCGGTGCAATCATTACTGAAAGAGGTTGAACGATGCGTGCTCCCTCAGCACCACCGCTGATAACAGATGCCGGCCCTGGTTACACCTTCTTCACCAACCGACCCTTCACATACACCTCCACCATATTCCTATCATCCCCCGTCATAACGAACTTCTCAAACACCGTCCTCAGCCCATCTCCCTCCTCTACCATAGTCATAATCCCCTGCTCCTCCCCGCTCGTCCCAACAACAACAGCATCAAACTCCTTCCCCACCTCAAAACCCCCAATCCTCTCCCCCAGCCCACAAACCTGCGCCCCGCCCAACGTAGCCAGATAAAACACCTCCTCAATCGACAACCCCTTATCCTTGCCCTGGGACATGACCTCTCTTGCATGGCTGGCAATCATAGCCTGGCGCATGGCATCGAGCATACTACTCGAGAACCCACCTCCACTGTCCGTCCCCAGCCCGACTTTGATAACCCTGCGCAAAAACTCGCGCACGGGAGCGGCCATGAACCCCCCGCCAACGGTCATGTTGGAGACGGGGCAGTGGGCGACGCCGCAGTTTAGCTCCTTCAGCCGGTCCAGTTCGTAGTCGGTCATGTAGCAGCAGTGAGCGAGGATGGTGCCCTTTCCGAGGAGGTTGTAGTGTGCGTAGAGGTCGGCCTCGTTCGGGAATTGGGGGAAGAGGTCGCGCGTGGCGATCATTTCCTGCTCGGCTTCGTTGAAGTGGGTTTGGATGGGCAGGTCGGGGTTCCTGAGGGCGATTTCCCCTAAACCTTGGAGGAGTTCTGGGTGGCAGGAGATGGCGAAGCGCGGGGTGAGGACGGGTTGGATGAGTTTACTGTCGCGGTCGCGAGACCGGATGTGCGCGATGCAGTCCTCGGTTACTTTCAGACTCTCCTCGACTGACGCGTCGCGGTAGTAGTCGGGCGAGTTGCGGGTCATGTTGCACTTCCCGACCAGCGCGCGCTGGCCCTTTTCGAGGCACAGATCGGCCAGGATCTTGGTGGCCTCGCCGTGGACGGAGCCGTAGTAGGACGCGGTCGTGATGCCCTGGCGCAGGAAGCCGTCGACGCAGCTCGCGTAGACACGGCGGGCGTGGGCCGGGTCGCGGAAGCGGGACTCGTTGGGGAAGGTGATGGCGTCGAGCCAGTCGAGGATGTGCATGCCCTGGCCCAGGCCGCGCTGCGCCCATTGCGGGGCGTGGTTGTGCGTGTCGACGAAGCCGGGGATGAGGAACTGGCCAGGTGCAAGGTGGTGGATGGTGACGAGGTCTGGGGGGAAGGTTAGGGCTGTCAGGGTGTCCTGCAGGTCGGTGCCCGTCATGTTTTCGATGAATGCCACGATCTTGCCATCGCTGTTGACGGCTAGAAGAGCTGACGGAAGGATCTGAAGGTCGGAGGCTGAGAGGGAATGGACCATGGGTCCGATGAAGACTTTACCATGTTGCGCCATGTCGAGACTCGAGAGCTTGGAAGGCTGGGTCTCTCTAGAAGGTGATGGTTGGTGAAGAACCTGTCGACATGCTTCAGCTCGGAACTGAAGCCCTACGTTGCACAATGCGGCCTCCTGACGCGGGGTAGCAGCCAGCTGAGTGAGAGTCCCAGGCAGCGAGCGTGCTTACCTTCTCATCCCACTTCAGCTGCCCGCCTTGAGATGATGATAAGGCGAGCATCATCACCGCCCGCTTTTCAAGATTTTATGCGGAAATGACATTGATTGTTTCTGCCGTTCCTGATTCAGAGCCCCAGAGGTGGTGAGAAACGGTGGCCTAACTGCCTAATTAGCGAGCCAGGTCGAAAACAGATGTTCATTGCGCGGACCACGGCCAAAAGGCGCCAAGTTTGCGCCGTGGCTTTCCAGGTTCATTCACCGCTGCTGTCAGTCGCGGTTGAAGCAAACAAGCCGCCTTTTCAATTGCTGAGTGCTCGCGCAGAAAGACAGGGCCTCATCGTGGGAGAGTGTGGGTGCACGTGGTTCCTGGGGTTGAGGAGAGAAAGCGTCTGAGAACAGCAAAGATAAATAAATCCGAAGGCATTCGAGCACAGAGGATCATCATCCGCAGATAGTTCGCAACTTGATGATGCTGATTGTCATAAATGTCGCAAGTGCGATGCAAGATCCACCAAAGATTGTTTACAACTGCTTCTGCACAGGCGCACGGCCACGTGATTCAATTACGCAGCGCCTTCCTAATTACCATTTTCCACTGCATTGCTGATTGCAGGACCTCAGGCTCTTTGTGCTGCTATATCGAGAGCCAAACCTCAGGTACCGGTACCAAGAACCCTTCCCCATTCTCTCGATTTTGGGCACGAAACATTGATAACAGTGCACTTGGCTCTGCACATCGGCGTCTAATTAATCATTATTCGCATCTCTTCACTTTTGATTTCAACTTCCACATTCGCTTTTCCACAGTCCACCATGACCTACGAACTCTTCATGAGCGCCGTGGTCGGCGACGCCGACACAGCAAGAGCCCGCGCCCTCCTCGGCGGCTTCACCGAGATGCGCGAGCGACACCACGTCACGCGCGTCCAGCACTACGAGCCCCAGGACACAGCCGTCAAGGGGTTTCCCACCATCAAGCAGATGCAGCGGGACCGGAGGCCGACAGCACAGCAGTGGCACGAGCTGCACCAGATCCTCGTCAAACAGCCCTTCCTCTTGCATGTGCGCAGCGACATCACAGACGAGGCCGAGAAAGCTGTGGATGCCTCAGCTGCAGCAGCTGCATCCATTCCCGGCAAGCCCTCTGCTGTCAGCGTCAGGTGGACCGATCTGCCCGATCCGCCAAACCAGCAGATCCCCTTCGTCACCCAGCGCAGGGTCCTCGATATCGCCGATCCAGATGCGCACACCATTCTCGCCGCCAACAAGTTCAAGTTCGTGTGGCTGACCCTGTCCAACCTGTGGGCCAATGCTAACTCGTCTGCTCTGTAGGATCACATCCGACACCATCGAAGAGACCTACACCTGGTGGCTCGACGGCCTCGAGTACTCCCTGATGCGCATGTTCCAGGTCACCTCGAACCCAGACCCTGCGACGCCGGCCCAGCAGGTCCCAGACCTGGCATCCCTCAAACCGGCCGCCCCGTTCTGGATGCTCATCGTCCGCGCCAGGGTCGACGCCCAGCCGACGACCACGATGCCGAGCCGCATGAAGCAGGCCCAGGCCCAGCTGGTCCAGGTCCGCGAGCGCCTGCTGGGCGTCTTCGAGTTCAAGGTCTTTGACCGCCGCTGCCACGATACCCGGATCCAGGAGACTAGAACGGCTTAGGAGCCCGGTCATCATCATCGTGATCATCCACAGGGTAATGAGGGTATCGACATGCAGCGGTTCAAGATACCGGCGGTGCTGAGAGACGATTTGCCGGACGATCCCAAGGACTTGACGGACTCTGAGGAGAGTGACGAGGAGGAGGGGGCGGGGCAAGAGGGCGAGGAGGCGGTCGGTCGGGATTCTGTGGATGGGGTTGAGCAAGATTCTACAGACGGGGTCAACCAAGATTCTACGGACGGCGTCAACCAGGATCCCACGGATGGGGTTGAGCAAGGTTCTACGGACGGGGTCAACCAATATTCCAATATTTAGGGGGCTATTGGGGGGCATGGACCACCGAATTCGGGTGGGTTTTACGACGCCGACTGGGAGGATTGGACGGATTACTAGTAAGATCAGGGGTCTCTCGACGTGGATTGGCAGGGCGCGGGGCGGGCTCACCCGCACAACGGGGCCTGGGATACCTACTGCTGTGGTAACGTCGATCTGGGCCCAGCTGAAGCAAGGCTGTCGGAGGAATGTCCGTGTAGGTTGTACTTCGTAGGAGGGTTGGTTCCGGAGGACGGAGAGGCATCCCCCGAGACCCTGAGACTCGATCAGGTTAGTGTACAAGCACAGACTACCTAGCGGATGACAGCAATGATGCACGGCATTTCCTCTCAAGGTTCTTCAGCCCCGCCCAAGTGTCACTCAACCGCCCCTGCCTGTGACAGCCTTGGCGGACGGTGATCGCCTGGGATTAGCGGACAGCTCAGTGAGCTGATTGGCCTCCCACGCCTAGCCCCCGGCAGTGGTAGGGATTTTCTGCGCAGACGGTCCGTGAGCTGCATCTGAGAACCTCGATGTCTCACCCAGAATCAACTCCGGGCTGAGCGGGACAGGCTCACTTGTGATGGGACGACGCAGATCGCAGTCACGCAAGCGCAGGCCGTTGGCAACTTGGCATAGTATATCCCCATCAAGCAAAGCACACAACTTTGCGATTTCTCACGACATCTTTCCCCGTACATGCCCGTCCGCGATGGTCTACGGCGGGAAGCCCTCCCACGGCTGCCGCACCTGTCGCGCCCGACGCATCAAGGTGAGTTACATCCCGTCCTTGCATAGCCAGTTCCGCTTCGCTGCTTCTGACTCCGTCCAACCAGTGCGACGAGGGCAAGCCCACCTGTAAGCGATGCGCAAAGTCCAAGAGGGAATGCGGCGGCTACCGACACCAGTTCGAGATTGTCCACCGCGACCAGACGGGATCGACGGTGCGCCGCCTGCGCAAGACCGCTGGTTTCCTGGAACTGCAGCAGTCACCCGGTCATCGCGCCGTGGTCTTCGTCCAGGAGAAACCGCAGCAGACATGGCACCGGCAGAGCTCTGAGTCTTCAAGCCCATCGCCGGAGTCAACTCTCGCCGTGCCCCTCGCGAACCGCGCCTCATGCCACTTCGTTTCCAACTTTGTCCTACTTCCCGTGGGCGTCGCCCCGCACGGCTTCATGGAGTATCTGCTGCCTCTGATGGACGCAGAGACTCACAACAGCGCGCTCAGTCATGCCTTTAACGCCTGCGCTTTCGCGCTGTTGGGCAATCGCACCCGGGCCGACGGCGTCGATCTGCCTCAGCTCTCATTGAAGGAGCATACGCTGGCGCTGGCGCAGACGCACAAGGCTCTGGGACATGCGTCCACGGCGACTGCTGATTCGACGCTGGCGGCGGTTTTGTTGTTGTGCTTGTACGAGGTGCGTTTATCAATCTTTCCTGGGGATCTGCATGGAATCAAACAGGGTTAACTTTTCATCTTCCTCCTGCAGAGCATCACCGCCATCAAGGAGACGAGAATGCTGGCATGGCGCTCGCATATCGACGGCGCCGTCAACATCGTCAAGACGCGCGGCCGCGAGGAGATGTGCAAGACTAAGCTGGGCACACTCCTCTTTGCGGCTGTGCGGCATCATCTGGCAAGTCCTCCTCTCCCAGAAGAGCACCTGAATGGCAATTTTGTTTCTAACAGCCATTAGATCTCCCGCGTCCTCACCTCCGGCCTCCCCCTCCCCTTCGGCGTCGATTGGTGGATGTCCTTCGGCGACACCGACTCCCTCTTCGCAACCTGCCAGCGTTTCGCCCTGCGGTACAGCGAGCTACGAGTGGAAGCGAATCATGTCTTATCCAACGCCTCACGGTCACCAGAATCACTCGCTCAAACACGCCAGTTAGCCAAACGCATCGAAAACTTAGACGCCGCCATCGCTCACTGGCTGGCCTCCATCCCGGATGAATTCCGCTTCTGGACGGTGTGCCGCATATCCGAGGACGACATCCCCGTTTTGAAACAGGGCGGCAGCTACGCAGAGGCAGAGGTCTTCCCCGGCCGCGTGGACATCTACCCCGACTTCATAACCGCCATGGCCTGGAACATCGGGCGTGTCTCCCGCCTCCTGCTCGCGTCGCTCACTATCCGCATCGCGGCCTGGTTCTGCTCTCCGAGTGACTATAGCATGACAGCTGAGTATGAGGCGGCGTCCAGGATTTGTCAGGATATCATTCCCGATATCATTGCCTCGGTGCCGTATCATCTTGGCTGGCATATGGATGGCAAGACTCTGGGAAGGGCGGGGCTGTCGGTGTTTGCCTGCGGCGAGGAAGGGTCGTGCAAGGCGCTGCCGTCGCTTTTTCTGCTGTGGTCGTTGACTTGTATCAAGAACCATGATCTCTCGACCGAGGAGCAGCGGGCTTGGGCCAGAGGCAGGCTCAGGTTCATTGCGGAGGAGGTGGGGTTGAAGTATGCCCATATTGTTAACGAGGTGAGCTCATACCGGTTTTTTATCATAAGAAGCTGGTAGGACTGACTGTGTCTCAGGTCAATATCCGCTTCCCATCCATGATGATTCGCCAAAATGGGATGATGGTCGGCAGGGACCCGTTGCGTCCGGAGGTGTCGGGGTTCAGTCCAAGTCCCAGGCCTGTACCACGTACGCCGGAGAGCCTTGTTTCTGTCCATGTCCCGCAAAGTTCATCGCCAGTATCGGCTGGGTGAAGTCCATGACCGCCGGAGGCCGAGTTATGACGAGGAAGCCGCCGTGCAGCTCAGGGCTGTTATGAGACGCAGCTCTTCCAGCAAGGGCCTGTCCAGGCGTCTGGGGGTTCAACTGAAGATATGTGCGGAGAGCGCAGGGCAACTGGGCATCCTTTACGCAAATGGTTCAGGTTCTGTCAGTATCAGACTGATCGCAGGTGATGTCCCACTGCCATGGTTTGGCGTTTCAAATTTTTAGTCCCTGGCCAGCTAACAGGTTCCAGATGCGAACGCCGCTCACCCTACGGCCAAAGAGTTTAATGTACGCTCAGGAGAGCGCAAAGTTGTTACCGATGCTCGTGAGATGTTCTGGAAATGGACGTTCTCAGGTGGAAGGGCAGCCCTCCATGAGCCGTTTGTTTCGTTTCACAGCTCAGAGAGATGTCGGCTGAGACAGGATGGCTACCGTGGTGAAGACCATGGACTCGCCGCAGTGGGCCGTGGTTCGCGCTGAGAAGATGCATGAAGCTAACGCGGTTGGGGAACGGCATGTCCAAAGGAAGATCTGCTGGTCGGTTAAATAATTAGCAGGTGCAAGAAATATGTTGTTCAAGGCAACCCTCGTCCTCTTGAAGGCCGTTCAAGGTCGGATTCAAACACTTGCACAGGGCCTGCATATGGAATGAGCCGTCTGGCCCCTTAGGCTGAGACGGCGTGTGTGGTATTATCAACCTCAATCCCTCCCTTGGATTCGTCTGAGATGGAATCGCTCACCCATGGTTCTCATGCCCCTCCGTACTTTGAGATCAGCTTCCTCATAATGGACATGGCGCCACTGCGATATCCACCTCCAAACAAGGCGTAGTGGTTGAGATGATGATACCTGCAAGCTCGTCAGCAAACTCTTCTCTCTCTCACACAGGACAGTGGTCCAACTCACAGCTCATACAGCGTCACCCGATCCTCCCACTCCTCCCTCGGCTCCGCCTTCGGCACAAGGCTCTCATACTCCTTCCAGAACGCGCTCCCAAACCCTCCAAACATGCGCATAATCCCCAGCTCATACTCATTATGCCCATACACACACGACGGATCAAACACGACCTCTTCCACCCCGCCCTTTCCCGCGATCCTTCCACGACCATGATTCCCACTCCACAGATCGCCATGCACCACCACGGGCTTCACACCCTTCAGATGCCCATCACCAAGTAACCTCGGCACAACGACAGACGCAACTCTCTCCACCGCATCCGAGAGCTCTTTATCACTCCCATTCTTCCTCACCCCCTCACGCAGTATAGCCCTCAGCCTCCGCTCGGCAAAAAACTCCGCCCACGACTCAGTCCAAGTGTTATCCTGCCTCGTCGCGCCACAGCAAGTCGGCACGGGAAAACCAAACACAGGCTTATCAAACCCGTGCGGGACGGGAGCAGGCGTGGTGTGTATTTTGGCCAGCTTGGCGGCAAGCGAGAGGCCTGTCCCCGCGGGGCCGGGGGCAGAGGAGGTGAGGTCGAGGTAGTCGGTTACGAGGAAGTGTTTGCCGGGAGAGGAGCGGAGGGAGCCGTGGGCGTGGGCGCGCGGGCAGAGGTGCAGGGAGGGGTCGGTTGAGTGGAGGGCGTTGAGGGAGGCGTGTTCGCCTGGGAATTGTTAGCCTGAGGTCATTAGAGGTTGGGGAAGAAGGGTTCGGCCACAGATTTGGTAGGGTGAAATGAAACAAGGGAGAAAGGGGTGGAGAGTAAGATGGAGGGAATGATACATGAGGGAAGGAGATGATAGGCTTGGGGAATAAGAAGGATTGGGCTCGAAACGGACAGGAGCATGGCGAGAAGAGAAACAATCAAACGAAATACCTCGAAACATGACCTCGGCATCGGGCCCGGTACCGGTCTTGACAAAGAAGGTGAGCTCCTCGCCGTCGCTTGTGGCGGTCAGCTTGTAGGTCGAGGAAAAGCCTGAGCCGCCAATAGGGACCAGCTTGGAGCTGGTCGGCTCCAGGCCCAGAGCCTCGAGGATGGCCGAGTCCACGTTTGGGGGCATGTTGGGAGATGGAAGCGAGAATATGAGAATGAATCGACTGAGCTTGGATGATCTGAGTGATGTCAGTTCCATCCAATGCAGCACTGGGAGTTCAAACTCAATAAAACTCACCAGTTACTGTGACGTTGAAATCTGTTGTTCATGCAGAATGACCCTAGTCACAGGAGGTTGTGCCGATGAGTGGGCTGCGTGGTGGTAGAAGTGCGAGAGAGAGGATGAGAAACCACAGTTGGACAACTTGAAGTGGGGGAGAACCCATTTTGTTACTGCTGCAGATGCTGCATTATTGGCGAGCGTGGCATGACACCGTATCAACAAGGCAGGAATAACAGGTGACATGGATCGAGATAAAGCACAAACTGCTGACTATGCACGGATTACTATCTAATCTAATAGCTTGAGTATCCTCACCGTTGCACGGGCAGTGTATTGATCAAGGCGAGATCCTTAGCATTCATACTAACATGTTATAGCCGACTTCCAATGACCTGTTCGTGATTTGGCAGGCGCAATACGTACAAGTTTGGATTTCAGTTGACTCGAGTAAAAAGATTGTTTCAATAGCTCTGCTCATAGCCATCGTTTTGAACTGAAGCAGAAGAAGAGACATGGAAAGTTTGACTTTGAAGACTTAAAGCCCCCGCAACTGATCATTACGACCTGAGGCGGGCCCTTCTCTCTCCGCTCAACTCCCTCCCACGGTAGAGGTCAAACAACTTGATACTGGGCCGTTTCCGCCCGTCGAGTTCCTATGCGCTTCCTGCTGAACCTCAGGCTCGGTACGGAGCGGCGTTGGGCAGACCAGGCCGAGACCTCGGATTGGGGGGCCGCGATGAGGAGCGCGCTTTTTGGCGGCGATAAGCGGTTGGCTATCCACACAAGCCGGCCAGCGCCGGATGAGAGAAACTCGAGATTGTTTTCTTTTGCAGTGACTTTGGAGGCTGATGAAGTTCGCGCGCCGAACAGAAGATGTGGAAAGAAAGTTCATGTGCGCCTGGCAGGTGGAAGACGTCATCCGACTTGGGCGAATTCGCCTCTAAGCAGCCAATGGCCGGCCTCGCCTCAGCTCGCTAGTATTGCGCTAGCCTCGTTGGGGTTAGCGGCCCAACCACTCTCAGCGGCGCTTGGCAAGACCACAGGGACCATATGTCACAAGCTAGGCTGCCAGATGTGTGCTGTCCAAATTCCGCCCCCCTTGCGCGCTGCATCATGACACGTCTGCCGCTCCAGCTTTAGACCCTGAACAGGCTTCGTTCCTCCTGTTTACACCTCATCTTATTATTGACTACGAGCTGGAAACGAGCGACGCCATGAACGGGCACTTTGCCGCCGTCGGCGACGGGCCGACGGTGCAGAACTACGAGCACGGCATCCAGGTCATCGACGAGGAGAAGGCATTCAAGTGGGTGGTCCCGCCGCAAGCCTGAAGAAGAAATACGTAGCTAACAAGCACCCTCGTCTGCAGCGCCAACCTCAATGACTACCTCCACGAGACGCGCGTCGCCGAGGCCGGCTTCAACTACCACCTCATCTCCGTCTTCGGCTCGCAGTCGACAGGCAAGTCGACCCTGCTCAACCACCTGTTCAAGACCGAGTTCAGCGTCATGTCCGAGTCGCAGCGCCGCCAGACCACCAAGGGCATATGGATGTCCAAGAACAAACGACAGGGCGCCGGCGACCCCCCGACCATGGCCGACAACATTCTGGTCATGGACGTCGAGGGCACCGACGGCCGCGAGCGCGGCGAGGACCAGGATTTTGAACGCAAGAGCGCGCTGTTTGCCCTGGCCACGAGCGAGGTGCTGATCGTCAACATCTGGGAGCACCAGGTCGGCCTGTACCAGGGCGCCAACATGGGCCTGCTCAAGACCGTCTTCGAGGTTAACCTGCAGCTGTTCCTCAAGGACAAGCAGTCGCAGACGCGGTCGCTCCTCTTTTTTGTGATCCGCGACCACATCGGCAACACCCCGCTCGCCAACCTCCGCGACACGCTGATCCAGGACCTGACGCGCATCTGGTCCACCATCTCCAAGCCCCAGGGCCTCGAGAACTCCAAGATCGAGGACTACTTTGACTTTGCGTTCGCCGCGCTGCCGCACAAGATCCTGCAGCCCGAGAGGTTCCTCGAGGAGGTGGACAAGCTCAGCACGCGCTTCACAGCCGGCCACCGCTCCGCCAAGGACCAGGAATTTGTCGGCGGCGTTTTTCTGCCTGAATACCACCGCCGCATCCCCGCCGACGGCTTATCCGTCTACGCCGAAGGCGTCTGGGACCAGATCGTCAACAACAAGGACCTAGACCTGCCCACCCAGCAGGAACTCCTCGCCCAGTTCCGCTGCGACGAGATCTCGCGCGAGGTCCTCATCCCCTTCGACTCTGTCATCACCCCTCTCGAAGAACAACAAGCCGAAGCCACACGGCTCGGCAAACCCACCGTCCTCCCCGACCTCGGCGCAACCGGCTCCTCCGCCCGCGAGAAATGCATCAAAGCCTTCGAGACCCAAGCCAGCCGCTACCACAAAGGCGTCTACACCACCAAACGCGCCGAACTCGAAAGCAAGCTCGACACGCGCCTCAAGGCGCTGTACCAAGCCCAGCTTGCCGCCGCACACAAAGCCGGCGTGGCCGCCTTCAGCGAGGCCGTCACCGCCGCCGTAAAAGCGGGCCAAAAAGCCGGCGGGGCATACGAGTTCGCGGAAATCGTCGACAAGCAAAAGAAGAAAACCCTCGATGTGTTTCGCAAAGAGGCGCAGAGTTTGCTGATCCAGGGCGTCGCCTGGTCAAACTTCAAACCCCAATACCGCCTCTTCGAAAAAGAGCTCGACGAGGTCAGCGCCCGCCTGCGCAAGGAGGAGATGCGCCGCCTCGCCATCCGCGTCGAGCGCTGGGTGAGGTCGCGGTTGGGAGACGCTGTTGGGCTCGAGTTCAATAAGCTTGGTTCTGGTCGGGGTGGGACTGGCGCGCCGGAGGAGGGGGAGAAGCCTGCTAGCGAGAAGGATCTGTGGGATCGGGTGTGGGGGGTGTTTGTTGGTATTGTAAAAGATGCCGAGACGAGGTTTGCGGATCGCGCCAAGAGTTTTGAGGCCAGCCCTGAGGAGGTGGAGGTTGGGCTCTGGCGGCTACGGCGCAAGAGCTGGGTTGCGCTGAGGGAGAAGATTGAGGAGGAGATGATGGAGAGCAATATCCTGATGAAGCTGCGGGAGAACTTTGAGGACAAGTTCCGCTATGACGACGAGGGCGTGCCGCGGATCTGGAGGCCGACGGATGATATCGAGGGGGTGTATACCCGCGCGCGCGAGTCTACCCTGGGGCTGATCCCGCTTTTGGCGCGGTTTAGGCTGGCGGAGACGTATGCGCCTCCCGACCTGCCGGGGTTCATTGGGCCGCAGCCGGCCGGGGCCGAGCCTGAGGACGAGGAGGATCTGGTGCCGATTGGTGGCGTGGACGAGGAGGAGGGCAAGAGCCTTGAGGAGGAGATGACGGTGCTGGGGGAGAGCAAGCGGCAGGATTTGGTGGTGCGGTTCAAGAAGATGGCGGATGGGGTGTATGTTGAGGCGAAGAGGAGCGCCATTGGCGGGATTACGCAGGTGCCGCTTTACTTTTATGTGGTGCTGCTGGTGCTGGGGTGGAACGAGATTGTTATGGGTGAGTCTCACACACACAAGACCTTGGGGTGTTTACCGTTTCTGACACGTCTAGTCCTCCGCAACCCTGTCCTCTTCATGCTCATCCTCGTCATGGGCGGCGGCACCTACGTCGCCTACACGCTCAACCTGCTCGGCCCCATGCTGCAGATGGCCAATGCCGCGTCGAACCAGGCCGTCGAGATCGGCAAGGAGAAGCTGCGCGACTTCCTCGAGAGCAACGAGACGGTGCGGCAGGCGATTGCCATGCCGGCGCGGCAGCAGAGCAGCGGCTCCGGGATCAGCATGGACAGGTTGGATAGCCGGGGGAAGAAGGCGGAGGAGGTTGGGGAGGAGGATGACATTTAGACAAGACTTGGCTGGGATGGTGTAATGGGGTTATTCGAGGGCTTCACAAGCTGCAGTTTGTTCTTTTGGTTGTAGAAGAAAGGGGCAGGTGTCGCTGCCGCACAGGATATATTGTATCATTATCCATCCGTACGCCTAACCAACTCCAACGCCGGTGTCCAATAAATACAGAAGTACAAAACACAGATTAGAAAGCCTCCACCCCAGCTGGCGCACCGAACCACGTCCCGAGCTCGTCTCCCTCTCTCTCCTGGTCCTTGGCAACAAAGAACTCAGTCAGCCGGTGTGTATCGCCCGCATCCTCATCAACCGGCCACTCGACTTTGACACCGCCGCCTTTTGTCGGAGGTGCTTCAACCATGTCCTTGGCCGTGCCCCAACTGAACCTGCACTCCGGGCCCCAGCCCCAGACGGGGTGCATGTTGCCCCTGAGCCAGGAGACGCAGCGCGCGTCCGAGGGGTAGCCCGATCCCCATGCCATTGTCTCCTCCTCCTCTTCTCCTCCCTCTGCTGCTTCTTGTTGAGTCCTTCCCCTGGCCCTCCACAGCGTCTCCAACGCCGCATCCCTGGTCACCTTGGCACACACACTCGCCGCGCTGACGCAGGGGTACAGGCTATCCGCCTTCTTGGCAACAGTAATCTTCGCAGTCGGAAATATCCTCTCCAGCTTGGCTTGGTACGCCGCCGGCTGCCCGATGGTGTCGACGTAGATTTCTTGGATATTCACACCCTGCGCATACACCTTCTTGATGAGTTCTGCCGTGGCGTCCATCGCTTGCGCGTTGAGGTTGTAAGCCGATATCCCCGGCCGCAACATCCCCGCGCCTATGTCGCGTGCGGACAGGGCTGTGATTGCCCAGCCGCAGGAGGAGTGTAGATCGGTCTCCGGGGTGCACAAAGTCTGCATTAGTGACGAGCGGACGGTCGGCGTGAGGACTTTGCTGTCGTCAAAGTGATGGGTTTGCCTCAGCAGTGGGTCGGAGAGTGGGAGAGGGAGGTAAAAGACGCCGTAGACCATGGGTCCGAGGACGGGGCCGCGGCCGGCTTCGTCGACGCCGAGCGCGCAGGGCGGGCCGGGAGTGCCGGGCGGGGAGTTGGGAGGAGGGAGGAGGGAGGGTGGGATGGGCGAGAAGTAGCTGTAGGAGTCGCCTGCGAAGAGGGAAGAGGGGATGATGGAAGGGGGGATGAAGACGGTGGGCGGGGGAGTTTCGAGGGTGAGTTCTTCGTCGTCCATGGTGTTGTCGGTTTGAAGTTGGCAAAATCTGGTTCTGAAAGTTGAAGTCTGAACTTGGTTGATTTTGTGAACTGCAGACACTCGACTCTTCGAGGAATGCAGCGCTCGAATCCCTGTCGGCGGTTTTGGCGGGGCTGAGCTCGACGCGTTCCTGCAGCAGACACGCGTCGCTGCTCCAGCCAATCACAGCAGCAGCTCAGGGGCCGCCATTGACGCAGTCGCGCAGCGCCGAGAAAATCCACTGTGCTCGCTGCAGGCGGTGCAACGCTGCCAAAGACACAACACGACCCCCGGCCTCGCCTCGTCTCCCTGGCTCCAAGTAAACAACAAAGGGACTTGGGCAGCAAGGCTTGCACTTGGTGCATTTTGCCAATACTCCACGATCCCACCCGATGCGCCGGATATCCTCGACCTGATCTGTTCGACAATCCCGAATTGCTGACGAGTGTCCGTAACCTGTCGCATCCCGAACGCGTCAACACCCGCGCCATGCCGTCCCGGCCGTCGCACGCGCGTCGCACTCTCGCGCCCGAGGGCGAGTTTATCTACGAGCTCGGTGTGGTAGGGAGGTGCGTTGAAATTATTGAATGGGATATTTAGTTGGGCGCGTTCTGACAAGGCGCAGGAAAACAGGCGTCACCGTCCCCGACTCGGGGGTGCGCGACGAGCATGGCATGGAGCCCCTCGAGAACCTCTTTTCGTCCCCCGCCAAGTCGGACCACGAGGAGGAGCAGGCCGAAGCGTCGGACGGTTATGGCAGCGGCGAGGAGGCCATGGATATCACCACAAGTGCGTTTCCACGGATCAAGACAGGGGATTTAGAGCTAACATGGGCTAGCATCCGGAATTGGACCGGCCGCGCTGCTCAACGGCCAGGGGAGTAGGCTTCCCCAACCGCTTTTGCGCGTCCGCTCGCCAGTAAAGACGCTCCTCAAATCGCCCGCCCAACGAAATCGGCTCATCGCGCGCAACTCGTCGTCCCCGGCCCGCGGCGCCATCGTTAGAGACGAGGGCGCCCGCTCCAGCAGCCAGCCGACCGGCGACCAGGCCGCCACCAAGCGTCGTCTCGACTTCCGGAGCGTCGCCAACGGCGGCCCGCACTCGCTGTCGCAGCCCGTCGGCGCCGGCAAGGGTCCCGCTAACGGCCACCGCTTGCAGCCGCTGCGGCAGGATGATGACGAGGAAGACCATGGAGGGGGCGACGACGAGGTTAATGACTTTGTCGAGGAGTCCATGGCCATGCTGAACGGCGGAGACGACGAGGACCTGCCGGAACCCGAGGCTGAACCGGCGCAAGATGAGGGAGAGGAGGAGCCTTCAATGGTTGAGGACGATCCACCTGCGCCTGTCACCCGGAAGAAACCCGGGCGGCCGCCGAAGCAGACCGCCTCAGCCAAGCCCGCGCAGGTCCAACGGAAACCCGCCAAGCCCGTCGAGGAGGAGGAGGATGACGAGGAAGGGGATGAGCAAGAAGAGGAAGAGGAAGAGGAGGGTGAGCCGGCCAGGCCACAGAAGCCCGCCCCCGGGCGACGCGGAAGGCCGCCAAAAGCCGGCGGAAGCAAGGCTCCCGCTGCAGCACCGCAACCTCCAGCACGCGCTTCTAAGAAGAGACCCTCACTAGACGAGGAAGACGCCGAGCCCACCGACGAACCCTCGCCAGAACCCCAACCCAAGCGCCAGCGCACCTCACCCGCAGCCAACACCAAAAAGCCGGGGCCGCCTAAGAAGCCCGCCGCCGCTTCCTCCAGAAAAAAGACACCCGAACCCGCACCACCCGCAAAACCACCAGCCAAAAAGCCAGGCCGCAAACGCAAATCCTCCGTCGACCCAGGCGACGTCTCACAAGTATCCATCGCCCGCCGCCCGCCCCTCCCCAAATCCCGCGGCCTCCTCATCAACCGCCGCGAAGTCCCAGGCGACCCCTCCTCCTCCATCCTCCGCACCCGCTCCGGGCGCACGTCCTTCAAACCCCTCGCCTACTGGCGCAATGAGCGCGTCGAGTTCGAGCGCGACGAGGCCGAGGACGCGTTTGCCAGCCGTGCGTCGAATAGGTCGAGGAAGATTGTACTGCCTAGTGTGAAGGAGGTGGTGCGCGTGGATGAGCCTGAGCCGGAACTTCGTCCCAAGTCCTCACGCAGGGGAGCAGGTAAAAAGGGTGCTACTGGCAGCAAACGCGGCAGAAGGAGGAGTAGCAGTCAATTTGAAGAGGAAGATGACGACGGCCCCGCCGAGATGTGGGAACTCGACCCCGGCACCGTAACAGGCGAAGTCGTCGTCTGGCAGCCCGAGTACGAGTTCTCGCCGCCCGCGCCCAACGATTTGGTGTCCGTCATGGACAAGCAGCTCGCCATCAGCGGCGCCGCCATAAAAACGACTGAAGTAGTCGGCGGCGAGTTCCGGTATGCCAAAGTCTTCTCCGAGGGGTTTATTGGCGCCGGCGTGGTGGATCTACCTGCGGGCGCGGTGAAGCGGCTGAAAAACTCGCGGAAGGTTTTCATGATCTTTTTTGTGCACGCTGGAAGGGTGCTGGTGACCGTTCAGGAGACGAGTTTCCGCATCAGTAAGGGGGGGATATTCATCGTGCCGCGGTGTAAGTCTTCCCATTTCCCAAAAGGATAGTTTGGTCGGTTTGCTGATGAGTCGGGTGTTTGTAGACAACGAGTACACAATAGAGAATGACTACGACAACCCCGCGCGCATCTTTTTTGCGCAGGGGCAGGAGATGCCTGCGGCATTGCCGCCGGAGCAGGAAGACGCCGGGGAGGAAGGCGATGGGGATGTGGATGAGGAGGTGGAGGTTAGTGAAGGGGAGGAAGAGGAGGGGAGTGGGGAGGAGGAATGAGCTGGGTGGCTCGCGTGAGGCCAGAGAAAGGTGTTGAGGTCGGATATATCGTGGGAGTTTGCTGGGAAGAGCGTTTGTACTTTCTACCTGGTGTCAGAGTAAGATTATGGGGTTCCACGCTGAAAGTGAAGCGGTTTGATGTGATTGACACTCATCAATCATGCTGTTCCTGAATGGGACGTGACGGTTCGAGATCTCTGGGTTGCTCAACACTTGCTTCAAACCTGATTCAACTCGAGCAGATATCTACCGTACAATACAGGCTGACAGGATGACAGGCTGAGAAGGGTATCCAATGCCTCGCTGCACGCTCCACCATCATAACCCATCCACCCCTCCCGCTCTCACCTATTATCCCCCGCTAAGCCTCCTCCGCCAAAACCCTCTTCAACCCCCCCATCTCCCTCTCAAACGCCACAATCTTCTGCTGACTAGCCTGCAGCTTCCCCAACAAATACCCCACCCTCTCAGCAGTCTGGTACGGCTGCGCGGGCAGCGCCGCCAGCACAGTCAACTCGGCCTCGGCCTTCTCAATAGTCTTTGCCTCGATTTTGGCCAGCTCTCCAAGCAGCGCCAGGTCCATGCGCGCGCGTACGACAGCGTCGTCCAGTAGCCTGTTGAACGCCGCCTGGTAGACGGGCTTGCCCGCGCGGATGGTGGCGGGCCGGCCGTTGCGGGATTTGACTGTGATGAGCTCGGCGTTGGCGAGACTTTCAATGGCGGCTTCGGGGCTGTTGGCGCCCGGGGTTGTGGATGAGGCGAAAGTGTTAGACAGCAAAACTTCGTTGTAGCGGAGGGACTCCTTGGCGGCGATTTCTTTGATTAGATACCAAGCCTGTTCCGTCGACCACTTCTTCTCGCCTTCGGCGGTGGCTCCCTTGTTACCGAGGAGAAACATGCGCAGGATCTCGGAGGCGCTCTGGTCGATAATGTCGGAGACCGCCTTCTTCGGCGTCTGGCCCACCTTGAGCCGGCGGGCGAGCACCTGCAGGTCGGTCAGGCGGCCGCCGAGGGCGTCGATGCACTCGTCGAGCTCTTGGAGGTCTTTGCGGCGTTGCGTCTCGGTGATGACTGGGGTGCTGTTGCTTTCTTCTTCCTCCTCCGACGACTCCTTGTCGGGCTCGAGCTGGGACACGACAAAGTGCTTTGCCACGGTGGGCGACAGGTCGCCCAGGGTGACGGTGTGGAGGACGCGGTCGGGGAGGGCCTTGGACAGCGGCTTGGAGAAGGACGTGTCGGTGGTCAGAAAGATGACGTGGGCGATGTTGGACTGCACCAAAGCAGCGGCCCAGTCGGATAGCTTCTCGTAGATCATGGCCTTCTCCTCGCCCTTGTGCAGAAAGTTGTCAATGACGACGACGGGGCGGCGCTCAGGGTGAGCCTCCAGATAGGCGTCGTCTGTGAGGTTGGCGTCCTTATCGCCCTTCTTCCTCCCCGCGAGCGAGACCTGCTTGAGCGCGGAGGCGGTGGTCTGCAGGATCTTAACGATTTGGGACTCGAGGTTCTCCGAGAAGCCGGCCTTAACGCCCGTGGTGCCCTGGATGGCCAGATCGATCATGCTGCTCATGTTGTTGGCCCACGAAAAGACCGGGCGGTAGCCGACTTGGTTGGCGAGCTTCTTGATGGTGCCGGCCTCGCCGCGGCCTTCCACGACCTGCCTGCAGTCGACGACGAGCACGTCGCGGCGGCCCGGGAGCACCTGGTCCATGACGAGTTCCCGGCCGCCGGAGCCGCGCGGTCCGTGGACGACAATGAAGGTGTTGACGGATTCCAGCAGGCTGTTCCGGATCGAGTCGATCAGGTCCTTCCGGTGGGTAAACAGCGCGTTGAGGCCGGCATCCTCGTCGCGGTGCTTACGGAAGGCGAGTATGTCCGAGGTCTGGCGCTTCAGCCACTTGTACAGCTTGCTGTTGGTGAACTCGAAGGACTTTTGGACATGGATCTGGGACAGTTAGTGAGCGTCCTGGGTATGGGGAGGGGGATATGCCTTGCCTTGACAAAGAACTCGCGGATGGGGTCGAACACGGCGACGGTAAAGGCGGCGAGGAATGCAGCAACAATGGGGATCACGATCCTCGGGTGGTTGGTAATCCAGTTCCAGATGTGATGCGGCTTCACGCGCTGCTCAAAGGATAGCCGGAGGCGAGTCGGGGTCTTGCTGGTCTCCTCCTGGAGGACGAAGCCGTGCATGCAGTTCCTTGCCATGATTGCGTCGCGCACGAGTACGAAGTCGACGTAGGCGAATTTAGGGAGGACCTTGGAGTCGGGAGGCTGGGAGGTGATGTCGGCAATCTTGCCGTAGCGGCGGAAGAGGCTGTACAGGGACTCTTGGGACAGCTCGGCCGGGGCCTCCGAGTCTTTGGCGGGCACGAACTCAACCCTCAGGCGGCTCTTGGGGAGACGGTAGAGGTCTTCCAGCCAGGGGCGGCCCATCACGAGACGCGTCTTGATCCCGCGGAGGGGGTTGAACCACGGCTTGATGGGGTTCTTGTCGAGCGACTTGACCAGCTCCTCTGAACATTGTCAGCAAAAGCAAAACTGGTCGAGGGGGGTCTAGGAGCAGAGTTTCGCGGTACCTTCCACTTGAACGGCGGACATGCCAGCAGGATAGGTGAACTTGACGTAGGCGCCGCCCTCCTTCAGCCGCGGCAGGATCTCGGTGACCTTGATGGGGGCGCTCTCGGGAATTGCCCGCTTGACGAGCGTGATGGGGTCGAGGAAGCTCATGCGGGCACTCTCGAAGCGTTTGAGCAGCTCGGTGGTCTCCCATGGCCGCCAGAGCAGCACCGAGCTGAGCTTGAGGGGGAAGAGGTCTGATGAGATGGTTAGATGCTGGCAGTGTTCGAGTTCGGATGGTCAACCTACTGTCGACGAAGAGAATCGCCTCATTGGGTTCCGCGTCGATATGCCCCGTCTTGTCGCTGCCCACACTGCCCTCAATGGTCGAGGTGGTCTCCCATCTCTGTGCCCTCTGCCTTATCGTCGGGGTCGCAGGAAATCGGTGCCTGAAGTAGCATGTCGGCGCCAGAGACGGCGGCCGCAGCCCATACCGGGGTGCTGGCCGGGAGAGGATGCGCCCCGGTATCATTGCTTCATGGCAGCTTCAAGGCAGGCTAAGCAGATGCTTCTTGAACCCAGATGGTGACCTGATGATCCTGATCTGATTGCAATTAGAATGATGGGATGGACGAGATGGCGTCACCCCAGAAGTAAGGGATCGTTGCGCACGCACTCGACAGACCCGAATTGTATATTGTATCGAGATCTCGTCCGATACAATGGGTTTGAGCAGACTGGGGTTTTCCGATGAACATGTGCAAGACCGGAGCGAGATTCTGGTGCCTGCAAGAAGTGAGGTCATAGCCGATCTAGACCTGCTCTAAACGCACCATGCACTTGCTGGACTGCCTGGGCTTTCTTCACCAAATATGCCCTTATTATTCTCTCTCTCTCTTTCTTTTTTTTCTTTTCTTTCTTATTTTAGTCTCCCCATTCTTTGAAATATTCTTCTCTTCTCTTTCTTCTCTCCTCTTTCTCCTGTTTTTCTTTTTTCTCTGTCGTGCTGCCCTCGAGGCCACAGTCAAATTAGACGGTCGCTGCAGCCATCTCCACTCAAGCCAAGCTGCCCCACTGTCCCTTTCCGGCAGGGTGCCAATCGCTGCCGGCCCGAGTGCAGAGAGAATCTTATCGGCCGACAGCTGCAGGGCCTTTTCACGACCAAGCCACTCGACAGACAGCAACCATTCCGCGGGACGGCAACCTTCCCCTCACTTCCCCTCTCGACCGCTTTCCGAGCCTCTTGCCTCTCCCGTACTCACTCGAGCTTCGAAAACGCACCTGTTCTAGTCAACTCTGAAAACTCGAACTCGAAAGCATCCATCACCATGGGCTGGTTCTGGCAGTCTTCCTCGTCGCCTAAGCCCGAGGGCTCGCGCGACAGCCCAGCACCGACCTCGAGCACTCCCGCGCCGCCGCAAGCAACCCTGCCGACCCAGACACCACCCTCCCAGTCCGAAGACCGCGAGGTGGCCATGTTCATGAACATGCTCATGACCGAAACCAAGTCCCCTTCCTCTCCGACCCAACAACAGCAACAACCACCACCACCAGCACCCCAACAAGACTCGAGACCAACACCACCAAAATCATCATGGCTCCCCTGGGCCAGCACCACCCCCCAAACCATCGAACAACCCTCCCCCTCACAACAACCACAACAACCAACCCGCACCCGCACCCCCCAATCCCTCGCCATGTCCGAGCACTCCCTCCCCACCACCATGTCCTGCCGCGACGCCTTCGACTACGCCTGGCACTGCCACACCCCCGGCTCGCAATGGAACGCCGTCTACCGCTACGGATCCGTGCGCACCTGCACGGAACTATGGGACGATTTCTGGTTCTGCATGCGCACCAAGTCGTACTCGCCCGAGATGCGTGCCGAGGCCATCAAGGAGCATTATAGGGCTAAGGAGGAGGCCAAGTATGGGGGCGGGAAGCCGAGTAGTGAGGATGTGTGGGAGAGTCGGGAGGAGAGGGTGCAGCCGGGGACGGCGTTCCAAAAGAAGTTTGAGGAAGCCAAGGTGGATGATGCGGAGGAGCAGAGACGAGAGGCGGAGAGGAGGAGGAAGATACGGGTGGCGGCGGGGATTGAGAAGGAATAGGAGGGGGGAATACTATTCGTCTTGTTGCTTTGGAGTTAGGTAGGCAGGCAATAGCATCTCCGCTGCGGATACCCAAACACCACAGAGTCCCATCCATAACAACTCACCAAGTTTCCAAACGCTGTCAAGCATGGTTCTGGAATTACCATGCGCCCCGGACCCATCGGTCCGGCAACAACAAAATGCCAAAGAAAATCTCCCCACGTTGATGCGGCCCAAGCCCTGGCCGACACAAGGCGCTCTGCTGGTGGCAGCCTTCGACTTGTTTCACCATCAATAGCTCTCTCTTTCGGAGGCGGTCTGCCAAACACCACATCTCCTCACACCCATAACTTATACTGCTGGAACCTGCTGATTTTGTTGTGGTTGTGGCTGGCGCCGCTCTCCCTCAAATGGGAGAGTCTGCGACAGACAACAACAACCGGAAACCCATCCCGCCCTTGCGTACCACGGTTCTCTATGGCCAAACAATGAGAGAAGAAGATGAAGAAGGGCTTTCAAGTTGTGTGCCAATGTCCTCGAGACAAGACAAGTGATCAAGCAGGCAGGCCCAAGTCGTCCTCCCCAACAAGACAGGGAACCGACCAGCGTTTCCCATTTCAGCAAAACAATGATCTCATCACACCCCTTCATCGAACCCGCCGTGACTCGAAAAGACCAATTCGCCCTCACAAAGTTTACCGGTAGAGGCTAGGCTTAATGCCGGTCCTGGAACTGACCTCAGCCTCCTCCACTCAAACACGAGTCTGCGACACACAACAAACCAGCCCGCCTTGGCATACTTCTTGGGCGCCAAAAGAAGGAGAAGCCCAGATGAAGGCGTCCATTCGGGCTGTCTGGTTGTCCTTCAGACAACGGGTCAAAAAGACAAGAGTTCTCCTCAAGGAGACAGGCGCCCAGCTTTGCGATGTCAATGTCATAGCCACTGCGCAACCTCAGCAAGTCCACTGCATCTGAGGATTCGCCCTCAGAGGTGGGACTCCAACAGGTCATGTCGCACACCATCGTCAGGTCACTGAGTCTGAAAACCCAACTTTTCTTAGAGACTGGGATTGGGGACTTGTATCTGTTGATTTGAGAAGGTGGTACGAGGTAGGTATTCCCGGTCAGAAAGTCCGCCGCCAGACGCCGCTTGAGATCTTTGCAAAATCTGCGAAGTCCCAAGGCCCACTGTTACCTGGGAATGAGCAAGTCAAAGACTGAGGCATCAGGCTCATGGAGGTCCCACAGTCAGTCATCACAACCATCGCAGTCAACACAATGTCACATCACCATGTCACGAGCATCAAGCATTGAAGTACCGAAAATCCTTTGTTCATCGCAAGGAAAGGGAATCGTAACTAAAGTACAGCCCATCCAGCCCCCTGACTTTTCCCCTGTATCATGAATCGTGAAAAAGAGAAACCGAATCTAGGTGTGACCCCATACCCGATGCTCCGCATCCCAAGAGAGCGCATGCCGCCGCTCCACTGACGCGGATCCAATCTACTCGCGAAACGAAAAGCAGAAACGCCAGCCCAAGAGTCAGTCAACCAAGCCGCTTAGTCGACCTCCTCGACGGTCGGGCCGTCGTTGTCGTGGCTGGCACCCGCGCCGGGGAAGCCGCCAGGAGCACCGCCGGGCATGCCACCGGGCATACCGCCGGGCGCGCCACCCGCACCGTAGAACTTCATCATGATGGGGTTGGCGACAGCCTCGAGCTCCTTCTGGTGCTCCTCGTACTCCTCGCGGGTGGCCTGCTGGTTCTCGTCGAGCCAAGAGACAATCTTGTCGATCTCGCTCTTAAGCTTGTCCTTGTCGGCCTGGTCGAGCTTCTCGTCCACCTTGGAGTCGCTGAGCGTGTTGCGCAGCGAGTAGGCGTACGACTCGAGACCGTTCTTGGCCGCGACACGGGCCGCCTCGGCCTCATCCTCCTCCTTGAACTTCTCGGCCTCAGCAAGCATGCGCTCAATCTCCTCCTTGGACAGACGACCCTTGTCGTTGGTAATGACAATGTGGTTCGTCTTGCCGGTGCCCTTCTCGAGAGCCGAGACGTTCATGATGCCGTTGGCATCAAGATCGAAGGTGACCTCAATCTGGGGCACACCACGGGGAGCGGGCGGGATGCCGGTGAGCTCGAACTTGCCGAGCAGGTTGTTGTCCTTGGTGCGCTGGCGCTCACCCTCGTAAACCTGGATGAGCACACCGGGCTGGTTGTCGGAGAAGGTCGAGAAGACCTCAGACTTCTTGGTGGGAATGGTGGTGTTGCGCGGGATGAGCTTGGTCATCATGCCACCAGCGGTCTCGATACCGAGCGACAGAGGAGCGACGTCGAGAAGCAGGATCTCGTTGGTCGACTTGGACGAGGTGTCGCCAGACAGGATGGCGGCCTGGACGGCAGCACCGTAGGCGACGGCCTCATCGGGGTTGATGGACTTGTTGGGCTCCTTGCCGTTGAAGTAGTCGGTAATGAGCTTCTGGATGCGGGGAATACGGGTCGAGCCACCGACGAGGACGATCTCGTGGACCTGGGACTTGTCGATCTTGGCATCCGTCAGGACGCGGTCCACAGGCTGGAGAGTGGAGCGGAAAAGATCCTGGCACAGCTCCTCGAAGCGGGCACGGGTGATCGAGGTGTAGAAGTCGATGCCCTCGAAAAGAGAGTCGATCTCAATCGAGGTCTGAGCCGACGACGAGAGAGTGCGCTTGGCGCGCTCGCAGGCAGTGCGCAGGCGGCGCAGAGCACGGGCGTTGGTGGAGAGACTGTTCGACAGTGTTAGCTACTGTTCTGCTTGAGCTGAGGGAAGAAGTCGGTGGTGGTGCGGGGGGCGGGGAGGGGGGGGAGGGGAAACGAGGTGGGAGGGGGGAAAATGAAAAAGAAGAAAAGAAAATGGAAAGAGAAAAGAAAATGGAAAGAGAAAAGAAAGAAAAACAGGACAAAAAAAGAAAAGTGAGAAATGAAGGGAGGAAATCGGGAAGGGAAAAGAAGGCAGAGGCAAAGGAATAGGGGACTGTACTCTTTTTTATGTTTTCTTTTGAATTCGTTAACAAAGTGGTTGACGAGGCGGTTGTCGAAATCCTCGCCACCCAGGTGAGTGTCGCCGGCCGTGGACTTAACCTCGAAGATGCCCTCCTCAATGGTGAGGAGCGACACATCGAAGGTACCGCCACCGAGATCGAAGATGAGGACGTTGCGCTCGCCCTCGACCTTCTTGTCGAGACCGTAGGCGATGGCGGCCGCGGTGGGCTCGTTGATGATGCGCAGGACGTTGAGGCCGGCAATGAGACCGGCGTCCTTGGTCGCCTGACGCTGAGAGTCGTTGAAGTAGGCCGGGACCGTGATGACGGCGTTGTTGACGGTGCCACCGAGGTAGGACTCGGCCGTCTCGCGCATCTTGGTCAAGACCATGGAAGAAATCTCCTCGGGGGTGAAGACCTTCTTCTCGCCCTTGAACTCGACCTCGATGACGGGCTTGCCGTTGCGGTCAATGACCTTGAAGGGGAAGTGCTTCATGTCGGCCTGGACCTCGGCGTCGCTGAACTTGCGGCCGATCAGGCGCTTGGCGTCGAAGACGGTGTTGTGGGGGTTCATGGCGACCTGGTTCTTGGCGGCATCTCCGATGAGACGCTCGGTGTCGGTGAAGGCCACGAACGACGGAGTCGTCCGGTTACCCTGGTCATTGGCGATGATTTCGCAACTGTGAAGCGCAAAGCGTTAGCATCCTGTCGGCGATGTCATAGCGGGCAAGGGACCTGAGGCGGGGCCGACCCAGCGACTCGGGAGCCAATTGACGGAGTCGGTTGCGCTGAGCGCGTGCAACAAGGCGACCAACCACATCAGTCGGTCCACCGAGCCGCTAATCGTGGCGCCCGCGATCGCTGGTGTCGCTGTGTCTTCGGGGGTGTAACTTACCGATCCTCACGGAAAACACCGACGCACGAGTAGGTCGTGCCCAAGTCGATACCGACGGCGGGAGCCATCTTGTCTGTCTTGTCTAGGTGCGCGCTTTCTACTATGAAGAAGTGGTATCAAAGTGAAAAGTGAAAACACTCGTCGAAGATCCCAAGAGTGTGGTGGGAATCTGAAAAAGGCTTGCAAAGAAGAATTGGTTGATGTGGAAGTCGAGGGAGAAGCAGGAGGGGCAGAAGAGGCTGCAGATTTTAAGCGCAAGCTCAAATCGGGCTGCGCTTCCACGGCCTTCGGTGGGTTTCTCCAACCCCACCAAACACGGGTACCGCCAGATACTTCGCGATTGGCCTGGCAACCTCTGACGGCCTCCACGCAGCCCTGGAACATTCTGCCGCGCTCTTGCAGCGGCCTTTTGAATCTTTTTGTTTCCAATTAGTTAGCCTTGATCTTGGTTTTGTCCGATCAGCCTGGATTGGTACTCGATTTTGGAGTTCACACACGAAGCTTCTAGCACAGCAAAGGTATTGTACAGAATGAGGAGTATTTTTCCGTTTGTGGAAGTACCTCGAAGCTTGGCCCGAGTCGAGGCAGCTTCATGATTCTTCCAAGCCAGGGGTCAGTTGTGAGAGACAGCCACCAGCTATGTCGAGAGAGTGAGTGTTGGTTGGAAGCGCATCTCTATTGTCTACGCCATTCAGACATGTTGCCAGTCATTCAATCATCAATTTCATCGAATGCCACGAAATGTCGCGCATTCGAGTGGACTGGGGTGTATCAGCCGCATGGAAGCGCCCAGTTTTCTCATGTACCCCAAAGTACCCCGCGAGCCCCACCCGCCATCTTTCAGCATCTCTGGCTTGCTTCGCAGTGGATGGAATGTCTGGATGCCTGAAGCACCGCCATGCAGACAAGGTGAGCATCGTGCCCAATGTGCAGCGCAGGTCATTAATGTCTCTAGTTCAGCTCAATCAATTGCCGAGAATGGAGCCCGGCCAATACCTATTCATGCTTTCAGAAGCCATGGCGTGAGGTGAATGGCGTGAGGGTTCCATGGCCCGAAATCGAAATCGAAAAGCTTCGAGTCGACCCCCCCCCGCCACCAGGGATGAGGTCATGGCGATAAGATAAGCGAATTGCCCCGCGACACCTCGACCCCTGGCCCCACCCTCAGGAGCTCAAGGGACGATTGAGCAAACTCCAGAACGGAAGACAAGAAAGTAAATACCGAATGAAGCTCGGGGTTAGAATAGGAAGCAAGCAGACAGCCCAGAAAGCGAGCCAAAACAGGCAAGAACAACTGCTCCCCCGTGAAGAGGAGAACATGCGCATGCAAGGTGGGGTCAAGACCGTCTGATTCAGATCAGCTCGTTGCCCCGCAATCGATTCTGCCCCTGAACAGCGGGGTAGCTCAGGAAGGAGCATCAACAACATCTGAAAGTATTTTCGCTTGTGAGCAACCGAGACTCGAGTCAGCGTCACTCTGAAAATCAATCGTCACTCCGAAAATCAATCGTCACTCCTTTCGAGAAATATTGCCCACCATGTTGATCAAGGAGAGTTATGCCGATGTGCAGACGAAGGCCAACGGCAAGGAGAGCTCAATGAGTATGCATGCCTTCGTTCTCTGTGAACCTCACCTCAACTCACCTGACCAGACTGACTGACGACGGCAGGAATCTTCCTATTCCACCCCACCATTCCCGGATATCCCAACGCGTGAGCACTTCAGAGCGCCATCGAGGGCATCTAGACTTACATTCGCTCTCAGTCGTTTCCCCGGCGTGGTGCTCTTCAGCGAGATCTACCAGGGTGAGCCCGCACCCTCTCTGCCTCTCAAGCCCAATTGCTTACACCCGCGCCATAGTCACCGGCCCCGTGGCCCGCTTCGCACGACAGATTGCCGGCCAGGGCTACATCGTCGCCGCCCCCAGCAGCTACCACGACTTTACCGGCCCCGAGCCGCTGGCCTACGATGTGCCGGGCACCGACCAGGGCAACGAGTGGAAGATTACAAAGGTAATCGATCCCCTCCTATTTCTCCCCTCCATTCTATCAACCAGCTGCTGATGGGTTATTACCGTCTGTCTTAGACCCTCGAGTCCTACGACGAAGACTCTTCCAAAACAGTCGACTACCTCCTCTCCCTCCCAACCTGCACCGGCCGCATCGGCGCAACAGGCATGTGCCTGGGCGGACATCTCGCCCTGCGCGCAAGCGTAAGCCTGCTGCTCCCTCCATCTGTACCAACTTTCTCCCCTACTGACTTTGGTTTCTTATGTATGTTATAGCTCGACCCCCGCATCTCCGCCTCAGTCTGCTACTTCCCAACAGACATCCACACCCGCACCCTCGGCCCTTACACCTCCCCCAACACCTCACCCACCCCACCCACCCCCGATAGCAACCACACCATCGATTTACTCTCCCGCATCCGCGGAGAGGTATCCCTCATCTTCGGCATCAAAGACACACACGTCCCCGACGCCGGACGGGACCTCATCCGCGCCAAACTGCGCGAGGCCGGCGTCGTGTTCAGTTTCCACGAGTTTGCGTGGGCGCAGCACGCTTTTATCAGGGATGAGCTTAGCAAGGGGCGGTATGATCCCGCGATTACGAAGGCGTGTTTCGAGGTGTTGTTGGAGTTGTTTGGGAGGGTGTTGAGGACGGAGTTGGGGGAGAGAGAGGGGAAGGTGCCGGAGGTTGAGCATGTTTGTTGAGTGCAAGCATTCCAGGCAGTAATAGCCTGGACGAATTCGGGGAGACGCGAGGGATAGACTTGAGGGACGGAGTGGGTTGTTGGATGCGAGTGGTTGACTCTACTACTCTGCTCTAGAGTGCATGTCTAGTCTATACAACAAAAATAACAAAGCTGGCTGTGGCCATGTGAAATGCTCACGGGAAGCCGGACTCCCAGATCTCCAGACATGTGGGAGCGCTTTTCCCTCCCCGATGTATCAAAACAGAAACCAAACCTCACAGATCACCCAAACGCCCTTTTCGTCTTCTCGACTTTGTCACCGTCTAATTCCTTTACCCATTATCCGTTTCCATCCCCATTAATGCAACGGAATAGACACCCCAATTTTTTAGTCTTCTCCAAGGAAGCGGTCCTAATCAAGCCAGCGTTGAACAGGCAGACCCTCAAGCCCTACCCGAAGGTCCTGCTTGCCCCTGCCCTTGACTCGGCCCTGCCCCATCCCCCGGCCGACTCACACTCGCCCCCCTCGACCTGGCCCCAACCAGCGTCCTCCCTGGCTGCTGAACGGGTGCTGTCCCATGCTGCTGCTCCTGCTGCTGCACGCTCAAATACGACGTGGGAGGCGAACCGGGACCAGGATAGACAACACCCTGCTGCTGCTGCTGCTGCTGCTGCTGCTGCTGCTGCTCAGCAACCTCGGCAATAGGACTAGGCGCCGCCTGCGCGTTGAACGCCGTCCAGGTATTGTAAGGCGATCCCGCTGGCGGTGGGATACCCATACCCGCCTGCCGTTCAACATCGAACGACCTCTTGTCCGGTCGACCACTCGATGTCGAAGTCCGTGTCAACTGGACGGCAGGCATACCGTCATCTCCACCGCTCAGCGCATGCGGCGGGAGGGTTTCCCCGGCCTTGCGCCTTCCCCGCTGGGACTCGCGCGCAGAGATGAACGGATCAGCTCTCGACGTCGACCGCGCAATGGTATCTGAGTTGCCGGCCCCGCGGGTGGCAGACGGGTCGCGGCTCGCCGCGAGAGTGTTTTCGTACCCCCAGTCCTCGAGGGCTTCGACGACGGGGTTGGTCGTGTTGATATGCTCTGCTGCGCGCTGTTCCGCCGCGACCGTCGAGTTCGAGTCCTCAGCGGACAGGTTCGCCAATTTCTTCGCCTTCTTCTCCTCCTCGGACTTTGCCCGCGCGGCAGCGGCAAACTCATCCGACACAGCGACGCTGTAGGCCGGGTTTGCCGGCCCGCCGAGGGCATCGCCGCCGCCGCCGGGGCCGTTGATGGGCACGCGCTTGAGGGCCAAAGCCAGAGCACACATGAACTTGGAGCGGCGCGTGGCGCGGACGACGTCGTTGTGCCAGTTGGACTTGTGCTTGATGGCGATCTTGAGGGTGAGCTTGTCGCAGTCGCCGACGCCGCCAACGCCGATGGCTATGTCGGGCTGGAAGTCGCGGCTGTTTTCGGGGGCGCGGACGAATTTCTCCATTTCCAGGCGCAGCAGCTCGATGTCCTCGAAGGAGGTGTCGAACGAGACGTTGACGTCGATGACTTCTTTCATGGCCTTGCTGCGGGTGACATTTTCGATCCAGAGGTTGTTGAGGACAATGTTGGGGACCTAATCTGTTAGTGTTGGAGTAGAAAAATGAGCGGTCGGTGGACGTACCTGCACAACCTGCATCTTGTCGATGCGCGTAAAGACGGTGTAGAGCAGCGAGATCTTCTCGACAATCAACTGCTCCTTCTCGGGGCCCGTGATGTCGACGCGGTCGCCCACGTCGTACGGGTGCTTGACGAACAGGAAGATGCATGATCCCAAGAACTCCTGCGTGGTAACGGCAAAGACGAACGACAGCGACAGCAGCGTGGTGCCGGCCGTGGTGAGGGTGGCGATGAAGCTGCTCTGGAAGACGGCCACTGTGAGGAGTTAGCAACGGCACACCCCCAAAACGCAGTGAGACCTACAGAAAATGATGATAACAATAATCAGCACCACAAACAGCAGCACCTTGTCAAACACCATGAGCGCCTGGCTGATGTCCTTCATGCTGTTGGCGATGGCCTTGCGCTCCTTGCCAATCTCGACCACCTTGCGGATCATCTCGTCAAGACTAATATCGCCGTTCTGGTCGGCATCAATCGCGTTGAAGCACTCCTCGGCCTCCTCGCGGTGGGCAGGCCCCATGACCTCGATGATGTCGTCGAGCGAGAGCGCCTCCTGGCCCTCGACGACAAACGACATCCAGATGCGGCGGGCCATGGCCTCGGAGCTGCGCACCTTCTCGAGGGCCTCGACGACGATGGAGTGGGCCGAGTTGGGGTTGAAGACCTGCTTGCCCGTGACCTCGGACGCGATGTTGCCAAACACGGACGTGATCTTGTCGCCGAGGCGGCCGACCTCGCCGACGAGGCGCATGGGCGCGGCGGTCACGCCCTGCTTCTTGTTGATCTTGCCGCCGTTGAGGATCACGTCGATGCTATCGGCGATGATGTAGTCCTCGTGGGCGAACTCCTCGCAGTACATGGGAAAGAGGGTGCGCGAGGCCTCGTACATGAGCCCCAGCAAGTAGATCTCGCGCTTCGAGTCCTGGATGCGGTTGTGGAACGAGCGCTGGTGGTAGCTGATGCTGATGAGCTGCACGATGAACTTCTCACCCAGGAGGACGGCGGACGAGATGAAGAGCGAGAGCAGGATGCGCACAATGGTGTCGGCCCACTGCCTGTCGGCGCCCTCAAACATGAACTTGAACGACAGCCACGAGGCGAGGCCCCAGAAAAAGAGCGAGAGCGGGATCTCGAGGGCGCGCAGGACCGTGGCGTACTTTCGCGTGCCGGAGCTGATGACGCCGCAGAAGAACATGAAGACGAAGGGCAGAAAGTGGGCGACCAGCTTGCCGGCCCAGAGGGACAACCACGAAATCTCGATCCACAGGAAGAGCAAGAACAGGCTGTGGCGGTCCCCCTCACCGACGGACACGCGGTCCTTGTCGCCGGTCAGGGGCAGGACGATGATGGGAACGGCCAGCAGGATGGCGACGGGGACGACGTAGACGAGGTAGCGGGTGACGACCGAGAAGCCGATAATCTTGTAGTAGAGGCGGCCCATGGCGTTGAGCGAGGCCTCTTCCGACATGCCCGTGGAGCCGGCGCGCTTGAGGTCCCTCTGGATGCGGCGGCGGCCGGCGGGCCCGCCGACGGCCTTGTCGAAGAGGGCGTGCTTCTCGTCCATGCCTTCGGTGTTGACTCTCCGGGTGCCGGTTGAGCTGGCGTTGGACTTGATGGTGCGCAGGGGGATGTCCTGCATCTCGGCGGCGCTCGAGTCGCCCGAGATGGGGAGGAAGCCCATCTGCTGGGGCGACCTCGGCGACCTTAACGACATTGGCGAGGTCCCAGCCGGGAGGGGCGGATCGGCGCTGTCTGAGTCGCGGTACGCACGGGATGCGCTGAAGAATGTGGTCGCGTGATAAGACGGTGAGTTGGAATGTCGGGGAAGACGGTGACTTGCAATGCCGTCGGGGAATGCTGATTTGGTGAGTGAGTGAGGATCAGAAGTCTAGCTTCGAAAGACCGAGTCGACTCGCAGAGTACAATCGGAACGGATCGCGGGACAAAGAGAGGTACGGAGTAAAGAAGGGCTGGTTGGCCTCCAACAACAATCAGGGACGGTCAAAGACGGCCGTCGATGGCATCAGCCGGCGGAGTCGACGAGAAAACAGGTCAAAACGAGGGGCCCAGAAAAGAGAGGATACGAAATATGTAGAGCAACGAGTGAGGGGATGTGGTGAACGTCACATCGGCAGAGGAGCAGAGGGAAGTGGAGTGGAATGTTCTCTGAAGATCACTGCATTTTTCGACGGCCGTTAGATCGCGTCGTCACGCAGCGGTCCGACGTGGAAATTTCCCCGGCAGCCACAGGGCGCCGCCAGAGGGACCCTGGTTTTCAGCCTGCCAATGGAATAGCGTCCCCTGCATGAGCCACCCGGATGGCGCCGTCACGAAACACGCCAGCGCCGGCTGGAACAGTCTGTCAGCAGCTCCCCTGGGCGGAAGTTGTGCAAAAAAAGCAGAACCTGGAAAGTTGATGAAAACCGAGCTGAGAGGACCCTCCACTTTTTTTCCTGTTTCATGTTGGCGGCCCCTGTCTGCAGGGTCGCATGTGGCACAGCCAATTGGCCGTTGAGCGGGAGGTGACCCACATCTCTCTGCGAGTGCCTGGACGATGCAGGGATGGACCTTCGACAACTGGCAACCGTTCAACGACCTCGGCCAACCTCGTAATGCAGACTCGAACTTGCGACGACTCCAGCGATGACACTTGACTGTGGGTAAAAACGACAGTGGTGGCAAATGTCATTTCCTGGCGAGCCTGGCTGTCTTTGCCAAACGAGCAGCTGTGCCATCCCATATCCGTCCGATGTTATCCCGTCAAGCAGTTGGTTCCTGAAGATCTCTGAAGCCGGCACTGCATGTGAAACCACCCTTTGGGCCACTGCTAATGATACGCCTGAGAAATCGAAAGGTTGATAGCACATGTGCAACTTGATAGGTACTCCTCCTGTTTACTGGCGTACTGCAAAGTAACAGAGCTACGGATACAGTCGGCACCTCATGGAGCTCTGGCCTGGAGCACGCAAAGGATGCTTGCATGCCTTGGAGACAGGAACAAGTAGCACGTCATCTCTCTGGGTCTTGACTCTCACGGCGGGGACGGGATCTACGTACGCAATGCTGTGGTCCCTGGCGTAGGTGATGGAGGAGTGGCTTGTGTCTGTATCGCCCGCTGTGCCCCAAGGCCATCAGAGTTGGCCGCCCAAAGATACCATGGGGCTCAGTAGTCGATATTGCCAACACAAACATGGCCAACCGAGGCCATCCGAACTTGCAAATGAGCAAACAATGTGAGTCCAGAGGTGGTGAAACCAACCGCTTGGATACACAATGAAGAAAGAGCAGCACCAACATCAACAAGACCTTGCCAGTGGGACTGTGGTGGCGCTGTCTTCAATGCATGTGGTCGCCGGGAGTTGGGTCTGGGGGGATCCAAGGCCGCCAAGGGCGAGAGACTGGTGTCCGTCCCGGTGTTGTGGCTCTCGAGAAGTCGGCAACCGGGAACTGGCTGTTCCGTCGAGCGGCTCGCCTGCGTTTAAACTGATTCATAGCATGGCATCTTAAGTTGAGCCATCCCATGCCCAGGGCCCTGCACTGGTCGGCATGGATGAGCATTGCTCATAATGAAAAGAGACGAAAACATGGAGGACAGGAGATGGGGATTCCAACACTGAGGCTACATATCTCCGTCCAATCCATCCCCGGTCTCAAATGGTGAGTGATTGGGATGAGTGACCATGGCTAATGCAGCTCGTGGAGTCGAAGATGACGATGCCTGTCAAGGGCTCAAGGCAAATGCAAAAAGTGCAGGGCAAAAAAGTCGTAGCGGTTGCCAAGCCCGTGTGGCCATAGCTCCCAAAGTCCCCGCAAATCTTTGGCTTGGCGGTCAAAAGATACGACCCACCATCATCGGCTCACAACTTCAAGCTCCAAGACTCGAACAAGACATTCAGCACGAAGATGCAATTCTGACCGCGCCAAACTGTCTGGAGACTCAAGACCAATTGTGGCTTAAGTTCCAAGCCAACCGCCGAAATGAGGCCTTCTGCGGGCAGGCCGTTCACATGCCTGCGATGCCTGGCGCAGACCTCCCTCGGCCGCCCTGCCGCTGCCCACACCCGCCTCCGACCCCCGACAACACCAGTAGCCCTCTACCATAGCACGCGCCCCCTCCGGCAAGACGTGCCCATTACCCCCGAGCACCAGCAGCCGCCGCCCATGCGCCAGCCAACCACCGCGCCGAAAGCCGCCCTCGACCTCAAGCACATCCGCCAGAACCCCGACCTGTACGCCGACAACTGCCGCGAGCGCAACTACCACGCCGCCGCCGCCTACCCGGCCCGCATCAACGACCTGTTTGCCCAATGGCAGGCCAAGCAGCGGGAGGCCCGCGCCCTGCGCGAGCGGGGGAACCTCCTCCGCCGCCAGCTCGCCGACCCGGCCACGACCCGCGACGACGCCGACGAGGAGGCCGCCGGCTTCCGCTCCATGACGCGTGACCAGCTGCTCGACGAGGCTCGCAAGATTAAGGCCGACCTGGGCGCCATCGAGGACGCCGAGTCGAGCCTCGCGGCCGAGATGCAGCGCCTCGCCCTCGCCATCCCCAACCTCACCAGCGACGAGACCCCGCGCGGCACCGAGCCCCGCGTGCTGAGCTACATCAACGACCACCCGGAGCCGGAGCCCGCCCTGTCCGACCGCGTGTGGCGCTCCCACGTGCACATCGGCGCCGAGCTGGGCATCCTCGACTTCTCCGGCGCCGCCTCCACCTCCGGGTGGGGGTGGTACTTCCTGCTGGACGAAGCGGCCCAGCTCGAACAAGCCCTGGTCAACTACGCCCTCGCCTCCGCCACCCGCGCCGGCTGGCGCCAGGTCTCCCCCCCAAGCATGGTCTACTCGCACATCGCATCCGCCTGCGGCTTCCAACCGCGCGACACCCACGGCGAGGCCCAAATCTACACCATCTCGCAAGACGCCGACGACGCGGCGCGGGGGAAACCGGAACTCTGCCTCGCCGGCACAGCCGAGATCCCCCTCGCAGGCATGAAAGCCGACACGATCCTCGACGAATCCGACCTCCCCCTCAAACGCGTCGCCGCATCGCGCTGCTACCGCGCCGAAGCCGGCGCCCGGGGGAGCGAGACCAAGGGCCTCTACCGCGTGCACGAGTTCACCAAGGTCGAGCTCTTCGCGTGGACGCCGCCCGATTCAGACGCTACCCAAGAAATATTCGACGAGATGATCGACCTGCAAACAGAACTGCTCGGCTCCCTCGGCCTGCACTGTCGCGTGCTCGAGATGCCCACCGCCGACCTGGGCGCGTCGGCGGTGCGGAAATGCGACATCGAGGCCTTCTTCCCGTCCCGCCGCGACCGCAACGACGGCTGGGGCGAGGTCACCAGCGCCAGTGTGTGTACCGACTATCAGACGCGGAGGCTGGCCACGCGGGTGAAGCTGCGGAGTGGGAAGCTGGTGTATCCGTGGACGGTTAACGGGACTGCGCTGGCTGTGCCGAGGGTGCTGGCTGCCATACTAGAAAACGGGTGGGATGAGGATGAACTGTGTGTGAGGATCCCCGAGGTGCTGCGGCCGTGGATGGATGGGCGGGATAAGATTGGGCCGAGGCGGAGGTCGTCTTAAGTCACGGACGTTTCGATGTGAGATCTTTGTATGAATGTACTTATAAGCGTAGCACGTTGCAATGTATGAAGGGTCCAGGTAGTAACAAGCTACTCATGTTCATCATTGATTGAATTATCCATACAGAATCCATCAGTCGTCCTCCGCATACGGTAGCCATCAAGTAACCATAACCCAACACACGCCCAGCAAAGACAAAAAAAAGCTAACTGTTACTCAAACAATCATCATCATCATAACAACATAAGAAACCAACAACAAAAGAAAGTCCCTATTCATATCCCATGTCTCATCCAACCATTCCATAATTGTCGTGTCAATCAAGCCACAACAACAGGGACACTCCCCTCCACGCCAACATCCCCCTCCCCACCAACTACACTCTCCGTCCAGTCGCTCGCTGCATCATCAACCTCATCATGCACCCCTTCCTGACCCTCATGCTCAGACCACTCCTCCTCCTCTTCATGCTCATGACCATGATCGAGCTCGTCCGCAGGCGTAATCACAGTCGTACCGTGACTCGACCGCCTCAGACTTCGCGCGTCCTCCTCCTCCCTCTCATGAAGATGGTCGGCATCTCCGAGGTCGCTGAATTGATCTTCCTCTTCTTCATGATGATCAGACAGGTCCTCGGGAGTGCTGTCATGCCCAACCTCGTGCTGCGCCTCCGTCTCCTCGCGACCCTCCGGGTGAGCGTCGACGTCGACATTGGCATCGATAGTGGCAGCGTGCTCGCCATCTTCGGATGATGGCGAGACAACGATATCCACAGCCGGGGCAGGTTCATACCCGTCCTCATCCCCTTCCCTGAACTCCATCCCAATATTCTCCTTATCCTCACCCATATTGAGTCCACCACCAAGATCACCATACCCCTTCCCAGCAGGCACGGCATGGGGGATGGAAGGCACAGCAGGCGCCCAGCTGCTCTTCCTGAGTCCCCTGGCAGCAGCAGCACCGCCAGCAGCGGTCCTAACGCTCTGGCTTCTCTTGATGCCGCCGCCAGAAGAGAAACCGTGTGCGCTCTTCATGCCGAGGCCGCCGGCAGGGAGATTCTGCGAGATCTGGCTGAGGGAGAGGATCCTCCTGTTTGATGGGGTCGATGTCGAGGATGGAGTGCCGTGGGGTGTGAGAGTGTTGTTGGCTTTACTGCGCGCCATGGCCATGGTGATTGCGTTGCGTGGCTTCTCCTTTTCGTTTTGGCCATGACCAGCTGCCGGTGAGCCATTTTCGGCCGTCGGTTTATGAGCAGAGGACACCCTCTTCCGACTCATGGCATTGCCAACACCAGCCGCGCGATTCGTCTTCGCCATAAGCAAAACCCTCGAATGATCCATCACCCCCTCCAGAATCCTCCTCTCCAACCCCTCCGCCCTAGCCTCCATCTCACCCAACTCCTCCCGCCTCAGCCTCAACGCAGTATCCAGCGACGACAGCTCGGCACTCAACCTTCCCTTCTGCCTTGCCAGGCTCTCCTGCTCCTCCCTCAGACACTGCAAACCCTCTTTGATCCGCTTCTCCTCCTCCTTCAGCGTGGCAAGGAACTCCACCCTCAAAACCTCCTGCTCCTCCCTCAACTTAGCATTCGCCTCCTTCAGCCTCGCCTCCTCCTCCATAAGATTCGCCAGCAATTCAACCTTGAACCGTTCCTGCTCCTCCCTCATCGACACCTTAATACCCTCCTGCTCTTCCCTAAGCTTCTCATTCACCTCCCTCAAACGCATCTCCTCCTCCCTAAACCCAGCCAGGAACGCCTCCTTCAACTGAGCCTGCTCCTCGCGAAGGTTAGCATTCACCTCCTTCAGCAGAGCCTCCTCCTCCCTCAGATTCGCCAGGAAGCTGTCCTTGAGAACCTGCTGCTCATCCCGCAAGGCGTCATTCATCTCCCTCAGCCTGGCCTCCTCCTCGCGCAGGTTGGCCATGAAGCTCTCCTTGAGCTTGTCCTGTTCCTCTTTCAGAGCAACGTTCGTTTCCATGAGCCGAGCCTGCTCCTCTTTCAGGTTGGCGAGGAACGCCTCCTTCATCTGGTCCTGTTCCTCCTTCAAAGCGAGATTCGTCTCCATGAGTCTCGCCTGCTCCTCCTTGAGATTGGCCAGGAACGTCTCCTTGAGCTGGGCTTGTTCAGCAAGCAGACTCGTCGTCGCCTCCTTGAGCCGCGCCTCCTCAGCCATCAAGTTGGCAAGGAACTGCTCAGTGATCTTGCCCTGCTCCTCAGGAAGGGTGACGGTAATACTCTCCTTCAGCCGCGCCTCCTCCTCGCGCAGGGTTGCAATCAGCGCCTCAACCTGCTCCTTCTCCTCCCGCCGCCGCTCTAGCGCAATTGTTGTCTCCTGCAGTGTCTTCTCGCAATCTTCATGCTCATCCGCAATGCGCTGCGTCTGCGCAGCCAGGAACGCGCCCAGCTCCGCCGCCGTGGCCTTGACCTGCGCATGCACCTGATCCAGCGTCTTGAGCTGCTCAAACGCCTTGTCCGCGACCACGGCATGACCCACCAGCGCGTCAAGCTTGGCAATAACCGCGCTGTCGTCATACTTCTCCGGCGGCGGCGGCAGCAGGGGGTGCTCCACCCGCTCCTGGATCGCTAGCGTCGACGTCTTGAGGTGCTCGTAGTGCTGCGCCAGGACGAGCATCACCTCCTGCACCGACTCGAGGATCTTGGGCTGGTACTCCGACACCTGGCCCTGCAGGCCCTCGACCTTGCCGATGGCCTCCTGCACCTGCTCGCGCGTGAGCTGGTGCTCGGCCTTGTTGTCGGTGTGGTTGTCGTCCGATTTGCTGACCAGGTCCTCGACGCGCTCAAACACCGTCTTGGATGCCTCCTCCATCTTTTCCATCGAGTCGGTGACGGCGGTGCCCAGGGTATCAACCAGCGACTTGAGCTCCTCCGCAACAACCTTGGTGCCGCTAACGGCCGCTTCCATCTCGAGGTCGCGCGCTTCGCTCTTGGTCGCCCGGTCGTCCTGCACAAGCTGGAGCTCCTCGTACTTGGTCACCAGCTCCGTCATGCGCTCCTCAAGTTTGGCAAGCAGCGTGTCGGCAACAGTCTGAAGCTTCTCGTCGAGCTCAATCTTGACGCCGACAAGGCCGGTCTTGGAGTCCTCAAACTCAACCTTCAAAGTATCGAGAACCTCCTTGACGTCGTCACTGATGCTGTCGTTCTTGCGCACGCTGTCGCTGAGCGTGTCAAGGATAGTGTGAATCGAGTCGATACCGCGTGCACCGTCCTCCAGCTTCGACCTCACCAGCGCCTGGAACTCCTCGAGCACCGTCTTGACCTCGGTCACGCTCACGCCGACACCAACAGTCTCGGCCTGGCGCTCCTCAAACGCCTTGGCACTGGCATCCGCGTGCAGGTCAAGCCGCTCCTTGATATTTTCCAGCCGAGTCTCCAGCGACTCAATGTCCTCCTTCGACGGGAGACTGACGAGGTCCACCTTCTGGATCTGCTCAATCAGCGACTTGGTATCGAGACAAACAGCCTCAACAGCCTCGACATCCGTCTTGGTGACCTTCTCGGGATCCTCCAGAGCCTTCTCGTGGCGCTCCTTCATTTCGTCGAACGCGGCAATCACTTGCGTGACGAGCGACTCGACCATGGCCACGTCCTCCTTGCGCGAGAGGGCGTCCATCTGCGTGGCCACGCCGCCGAGGCTCTCCCGGGTCTCGAGAATCAGCGTCTCCAGAGCATCGATGTGCTCCTTGCGCGAGATCCCGTCGACCTGCGAAGCGAGACCGCTGACACTCTCCCGCGCCTCGAGGATGACGGTCTCCAGGTTGTCGATGTGCTCCTTGCGGACAGCCTGCTCGCCGTCCATGAGATCGTCCAGACGGGCCTTGGTGTTGCGGAGGATGGTCTCAATGGCTTCGACGTCCTCCCGTGAAGCAGGATCGGTGCTAGACGGAGCAGGCGGGGGTGCAGCCTCCTTGGCAGCCAACTCATTGACAGTGTCCTGCAGCTTGCGGATGCTCTCCTCCAACGCCTCGAACGGCTCCCGATTCGGCATGGCGGCGACCGACTCGGCAACATCCTGGAGCGTCTTCTCCATACCAGCCAGGTCCTCCTTCGACAAAGAAGTAACCTCAGGCTTTGGCGCCGACTCCATAGCCTCAACCTTGATGCCGAGCTGTGTGATCAACACCTCAAGATTCTTGATGTCGTCATGCTTGAGGATCTGCGCCGCAGGCACGACAGCGTTCGCGGTGTCATCGATGGTCGCCAACGCGCGGTCATTCTTGGTCTCTTCGCGGAGGGTATCGATCTCGGAGCGCACGGTATCCAGGCCCTCCTTGAGCGCGTCGAGGATTTCATCATTAGCTGTCAAATCCGCCGGCTTGTCGCGGAGGTTGTTGATGCTGGTCCGGATATCGCCGAGGCCCTCTTGCAGCGCATCCAGAATCTCAGTGAGCCCGGCAATCGGCCGCGTGCTGATCTCAGACCGGAGACCATGGAGCCCGTCGTTCAGAGCGTCCAGGACCTCCTTGTTGCTGCCCGCCTGAGGAAGGGCTGGCACCAGGGACGAGTTGACGGCGTCCCGGAGAGACTCTATCTCTTCCTTGAGCATCAGTTTGGAGCTCTCGGACGACCGGGTGACCAGCTCGGCCAGCTCATCCCGGAAACTGTCCAGGCTGCTGAGGACTTGGTCCATGACCTGCTCCGGGTCAGCTTCGCCCTTTGCGCGGTCGGCAAACTCCTGAATGTCTTGGCGCAACTTGTCGAAACCGTCCTTGGTTGCGTCGAGAATCTGCTCCGTGCCGAGGGCATTGGCGGCAATGTTCTGTTTGGCCTCCTCCGAAGCAGCCTGGATCTCGGCCTGCAAGAGGTCCTTGATCTCGAGAAGACGCTGGAGAACCTCATCGTTGTTACCCCCTTGCGCGACAAGAGCGGTGGACTGGATTGAGGAAAAGTCAAACGAGTGAAGCTCCTTCTTGACAACGTCGCCGAGATCAGCAGAGAGGTCCAGACCCTCCAAGCCCTCCTTGACCGCGTCAATCACATCCACACGGGAGAGATCCGAGCGAGGCACGGAAGCAGCCGAGAAGTCGAACCCATCCAAGACTCGCTTCACGGCATCCGCAACATCCCTGGAGAGATCGACCGTGTCCAGGCCATCCTTGACAGCGTCGACGACATCAACGCGCGACAGATCCGGCCGCGCAACCAGGGCAGACGAGAAAGCGGAAAAGTCAAAGGCCTCCAGCGCTTGTTTCACAGCATCCGAAACATCTCGACTGAGATCGACCGACTTGAGCCCCTCCTTGACCGCATCAGCGATATCATCCCGCGAAGTATCCGCCGGAGGAACATCCCCGCGAGGGACCAGAGCCGACGAGTAGGTCGAAGAAAGGTCGATACCCTTCAAAGCCTGCTTGACAGCAGCTGTGATGCTGTTGTTGAGGTCCAAGCACTCGATCCCCTCCTTGACCGCATCCGCAACATCAACCCTGGACAAGTCGGGCCTGGGAATGCTGGAGACAACGGCAGCAGCAAAGTCAAACGACTGCAGCCCGTGCATTACCGCCTGCGACACACTCGCCGGGATATCAAACGCGTCGAGCCCTTCCTTGACCGCATCCATGATATCAGACGACAGGTCGAGCGTCTTAAGCCCCGACTTGACGGCGTCCGACACCTCCCCTTTGGTTACAGACTGCGGAACCAGCGCGTTGGCGTAGATGGATGAAAAGTCAAACGACTGGAGACCCTCGTTGACAGCGTCGAGCACGTCGTCCCTGGTGAGGTCGGAAGCAGGAGGCGGCGGTGGCGGCGCAGGGAAGTCAAAGGACTGGAGGCCCTCCTTAACGGCGTCCAGCATATCCTCCCTAGTAATCTCGGCGCCCATGGCTGAGGGGGCGACGGGAAACTCGAATTCCTCCAAGCACTCCCTCACCGCCTCGAGAATCTCATCCTTTGTCAGAGCCGCCGGAATATCGACCTTGGGAGGCACGTAGTGCTTGAGGCCCTCGACGACAGCTTGGAACACCTCATCTCGGGTGGCGCCAGGAGGCCGGTCGTCGCGAGGCGCATATGCGCGGAGGCCCTCTTGGAGGCAAGCAAGGACCTCGTCGCGTTCAAGTCCAATCTGCTGAATCTCGATCTCGGGCTTGTACTTCTCCCAGGCATCCTTGACGGCTTGGATGACGTCCTCCCTCCGGAGGTCTGGCGTACGCGGCTTGGTGGCCTGGGTGTCCTTGAGGGCGGCGCGCACGCTGTTGTAGATCTCCTTGTAGTCGATCGAAGACTCGCGCGACGCAATCGTGGCGGCCGATTGGCGACGATGTTCGCGCAGGAGGCTGTTCATCTGCTGGCTCATCTCCGAGAGGCCCTGCTCGACGACCCTGGTCATCTCGGCCTTGGTGACCGCCTCGGGCTTGCCCGCGTTCTTTTCAGCGACTTCGTCCAGTCGCCGGCCAATCTCGCGGCCCATGCCGAGAACTTCACCGCGAAGTTCCCTGACGAGAGCCTTGACCTCAGCGGTCAGACCGCCTCCCTGGGCAACGCTGTCCTTGACGCTGTGGATGGCCTTGAGGACATCGTCGTTGAGCACATCAACACCCCGAGAAGCGCCTTCCTGACCCGGAAGCAACCGCGAGGTCTGAGAAGCTGAGGCAGCAGCATGCAGCAGGTCGATGGCGCTCCGTCGTGACATGCTGTCGTCGTCGTCGAAACTCCAATTCCGGTCACGCACGCCGCCATCGCCGCCACCGCCTCGGCCACCGCCAGCAGCGGGAACGACGGCCTGCTGCTGGTTGGACTTGACCAGGCGAGTGAGCTCCTCAACCTTGCCGGCGGTAGCCATGCCAGAAAGCTTATCGGCAAGCTCGGTGAGCCGGTGGAGCAGTGTCTCCTGGCCCTCCTTGGTGCCCATCTCTCGGATGATCTTCTCGAGGAGGGCGACCGTCGCAGGCGAGGGCGCGTCAGAGATGAGAGAAGGCGTGCTGAGCAGGGACTCCCTATCAAAGGACGCGGCGAAACTGTTGGGGGAGGGTATTCGGGGTAGCGAGAACGGCCGGGCCGACTTGGACAGCTCCTTGGGCGACGAGGGCTGGTGTCTGCCCTCCAGCAGCAGCGCCCCCCCGTAAGGGTCTCTGGTGGAGGAGGATCGCGTCTTGACATCTGAGATCAGCTCGCGGAGACTCTTGCGGATGTCTTCGTCGCGGGAGTTGGTGGCTTCCTTCAGGCTCAGCAGGTCTGTTGCGTTATCCCTGCTGCGCCTGCTGAGCAGCGCCATCTCCTTCTGGAGGGTGGTGGCGATATCGGTGAGAGTGAGGATCTGGTTGGACAGCGACTCGAGTGACCCCGACCCCGGCGCCTTTACCAGGGCCTTGGAGCCGTTTGTGATGTTGGCCAAGGGGGTCTCGGGCTCCTTCGGAGCAGGCGTGCTGCTGTTGCTCTGGGTGCTCATGTTTTGCAGGGCGAGCATGGTTGCCGACTGAGGTGGCGTGTTCTCGCCCAGAATGCTCTGATGGGGCCGACGCACAGCAGTTGGGCGGATGATGGGGGTAAGACTGGGACCGGGAGTCGGAGTGCCAGCGGTCGACCGTTCCTGCTTGTCTTCCTTTGGCTCTGTGAAGATGTCCCTGGTCTCCTTGCGCTGAGGCGTGGTTGGCCTCTCTGCCTTCTCGGGTGATCGAGGCGTCGACTGGAGCGACTCGCGGCTGCCAGACTCAATCATCAGGCTAATGTCCTTGACCGAGGCGGGCTGGAGGGACTGCATGCGGCGGTGGGAGGATGGGCGGAGGGCAGGACGTTCCGGCGAGGCGTCGATTCGCTTTGGGAGATGCGGCACCAGAGCGGCGCTCTCGCGGGCCTTCTCAGCCATCGCGGCGTGGGCCGACTGGATTGCCGTTGATGTTCCCGTACGCGAGACACCGGGCGATTGCGGGTTCAGCGGGAGCGGAGGAGGTGCCCGCTCGGGGTCGGAACTATCCCACCTGTTCTTCATTAGCGTGCGCCAGAGGGCCGACATGGAGTGGTCATGGCGGGTTGCGATAGTGGAGGTCGGAGGAGGAGAGAAGGTCTTACATGGGGACCAGGGCGCGGCCATGGTCGATGGAGGCGGAATGCTGGTGTCTCAGTGGCCTGTCGAGCTCACGAGGGACATCCCTCTCTATGGGCGGCATTGTGGCGCTGTGTTCTGTGTGTGTATAGAGGTGAGTCAGATATCGGCGGGTGGTGGGCGGAGTGGAATCACTGGAATGTGACGAGGATGGCTGGAATGCGATGACGCGGGTATCTTCAGGTCAACGATGGAGTCGAAGTCTCGCTTCGCCTCAGGTCGCAGGCTCAAAAATAAAATAGCAAAAACAGAAAGCAGCAAACTTGAGAGTTCAAGTCAGCAATGCCGACATGTTTGTGCAGGGTATAACGAGGTCTTGTTAAGACTTTGAGGAAGAGGGCGGTGACAATGCAGAGAAACTTGGAACCTGAAGTCAACAGTCGATTTGAGCCCTGCGTTGGCGCCCTGGGAGCCAATTGCCTGTCCCTGCCCTGCTCGGTTGTTGATTGTTTGGGTTCCCTGGGCAACGCGACAGGCGCGACCGGGGTGTGCCCAGTTGCCCCTCACCAAGAAAAAGCGGACTGCGGGAGCTGCCGTTATCGATAGCGATGCCACTCAGCTTCCAATTTGGCTCCACTCTGAACCTCAACTTTCAACTCGAGCCTCAACCTCCTTTCGAGCTCCTCAACCACTGGCACCTCAGGCATCTCGGGATGACCTTGACGAGTTTATTCGATTGCGGGTGTCGCGAAGAAATGATCCTGCAATGTGCCGTGACATCAGCTGTTATCGAGTGGATTTGATAGCCCACCGACTACAGACTATTCGGTCATTCATCCATCACATCCCCAGGACTCGGAATGGGTTCAGTTTTTGGAAGTCGAACAAGACTTTTCGTAGAGCCGAGGCATTTGAGGACATGGTGGTATTCTGGCAAAACAACTGGGCGATGTGGGAGTTTTTCTTCTATAAAAATAAAGAGTGAGGAAAGAAATACAAAAAAGCTCACCAACCCCTCCCGCAGGAGGAAGCTGGCCACGAAAACCCCCCTACGGGATTTTACATTCTACGGGATCGAACCCACGGCCTCTCGGCCGTGAGGAAAGCTGCCCGGCTCGTTACACCTACCTCGCAAGCCAGGCTGGCCTCCGCCTCAGACCACTCGGTCATGCCGAGCACCTCTGAGCGGGTGACAGTTGGACTGCAAGACCTAGTATATCAATGACTGGGCCGTGACGCGGGCATACGTAGCGAAGCCCAAGTGTCTCCCCGCCATCAAGCTCGCTCGGACTCGCACTCACACTCATCCGTCACCCACTCCATCTCGTACACTCCAATACTCGATTACCTACCGTATACCTATTCCACAAGCTTGGCCTCCGCCTTAGCCGGCCTCTGCCCAAAAATGGTACTCCCAACCCTCACCTCCCCACTCCCCATAACAATAGCCCCCTCAAAGTCCTCGCTCATGCCCATACTCAGCTCCAGGTCCCTATCCAACCCCAACTCCTTCACCACCAAATCCCTCTGCTCCCTCAACACCCTAAAGTCTTCATTCTCATTCTCCGCCGTCGCCGCCACGCTCCTTGCAATAGCACCAATCGTCATCAACCCCAACAGATGCAAATTAGGACAGTCGTTGACGATAGCCCGGCACAGCGAGACCACTTCCTCCCCTGGAGCACACCCCGACTTGGACTCCTCGCCGGAGGTGTTGACCTGCACGTGGACGTTGAGTTTGGGGGTGTCGGGCTCGGCTTTGATCTTCTCGCCGCGGTACTTGTCGAGCAGCTGGGCCTTTTTGAGGGAGTCGACACTCGAGACGCACCAGAGGTTGGGGATGCGGGCGAGGTCTTTGCAGCGGCCTGTCTCCAAGTCAGCTTATAAGAATCCAAAGTGTAATTTTGAGTTGATAGGGAAAAAAAGAAACATACCCGACTGCAGACCGCCAATGAAATGCCAGTGAATGCTCCGCGGGAGCAGCTCGGCCTTTTGACCCAGCTCCTGGGCGTAGTTCTCGCCAAAGTGCAGCTGTCGGGCGGGGGAGTCGTGCAGGGCGAGGATGTCGTTGGCGGGTTTGAGCTTGGAGACGGCCACCAGCCGGACCTGGTCGAGTCAGACTTGGTCACGGAACGAGGCACACGATCACAAGATCTGATGAGCAGGGCTAAGATGGACAAAGTACTAAGGAAAACCTGGAACTTACCGCCCGGCCCTTGGCCACGGCGGCTATCCTCTCATTGACGCTCTGTAGCTGCGAGAGGAGAGCCGATGCTCGTGCCGGATCTACCTTCATGTCTGTCTGGCTCATGATGAAAACGGGAGTTGGTCTTGAAAGTTGCCGGCAAGGATCACGGCAGCGCGACCCACTGAGTCAACCCGGCTTTTTAGTGGGGCACCCACTGCCGAATATGGTGGGTCCCACTCAGATGTCCTTTGCAGTCACGGTGACTTTCATGCCCTGAAAAATCACCACAGCTTCCATTCAACGCTTGTCAGTTCTCAGCTCGCGATGTCACTGAGAAATCGACTCAACCACCCACAAGCAGGAGTGCTAAGGCAGCCGCCGCGCGTCGTGGCTGAGGCTCGCGCGTGCCCTGGTCAGCCCGAGGCTGGTTCAGGTCGCCGGACTTCCAATGGAGGCCGCGGTCGGGTCATCATTGGCAGCGGGCTGCTGCCTGCCCACCAACTGAGGTGTGTGTTGCGCAGTCCGTTTGCTGGGAACCCATTCGGCATCGAGTGAGAGTGTGAAAGTGGAAGCCTCGATCTCCGGTCTCTGGGACCCTTAATAAGCAGCTTGGTCGACCTCAAGGTGGGATGTTCATGAAACTAGACCTCCACTCCTCCTCCTCCTCCCTCTCTATCTTGACCGTCTTGGGACAGAAGAGGAACACTATCACCATGGACCCCAACACCACCCCGCATCTACCCGCCGAGGTCTTGCTCATGATCCTCTCCCACCTGCCCCAATCCTTCTTCCAACAAGACATCGGCCGCCTGACCATCTCCAAGCGCTGGTACGCCGTCGCCTTCCCCCTCTTCTCCTCGCGCATCGAGTTCACCCCCCGCGTCATCAACCGCCTGGTCCACAACAAGTCGCCGTCCCTCGACCAGTCGCGCGCCCTCTTGCGCAAGACCCTCCGCAGCATCAACATTGTGCTCAACGGACTGGACCCTTCCCCATCGCCAGCAGCAGCAGCATCTCGCGCACACCATAACAGCCCAAACAATGCCTCAGACCCAGACCCATACACAGCGCGCTCCACCACCCTCGCCAACCTCTCCCGCTTCAGCGGCATGCTCTTCTCCTTCCACCAACTCACCGACCTTCGCTTCACGGCGCGCAGCGCCCACCCCTCCTGGCCCGCCGACCCGCACCAGCACCCGGGCTACCTCCCGGAGCACACCCTCTCACCCTACTTCACCCTGCCGCAGGTCACCTCCCTGGACCTGGACCTGTGCGGATCCGAAGTCCTGTCTTACTCTCGCGTCCCCGGCCGGGGATGCCCCGTGCATTTCTGTCCGCATATTGCGCCGCTGCTGGCAAGGTTGAGGAGCTTAAAGCTGAGGACGAGGAGGATTTGCTGCGTGGCGCTGCAGCCGGTGGAAGGTCAACCAGTGACACTACAGGAACTGAGGCTGAGCCTGTACCTGGGGAGAGTGTCGGATCACAACGCCAAGCTCAACTCGAGCAAGAAATGTCTGCACTGGGACGATTCGGGCTTGGTTAGTCCGTTGGAGGGAATGCGGGCTAGCTTGGAGGTGCTGGTGCAGTTCATGGCTGAGCCGAAAAGGGCCGAGTTGGTGCATCTTGCCCCGAGCGGGGAGGTGCGGGTTTGGGATGCGCTGACGGGTGCTTGTACGAGAGATTTGTCGGAGGAGCCGAGGAAGTTTACGAAGTGGGCTGAGAGGGACTTCCGCTGGTGGATCTCCTCCAGTCTGTACGAGGCGTCAGACTCGGAGGGAGACCGGTCCTGACGAGTTGGAGGGGCCGGAAGAGCTCGGCGAGTCGGGGGGCGTGGATGGCGTTGATGAGGAGGAGCATGGAGGTGTCTGATGGTTGAAGTGGCGGGACAGAGATGCCCTCGTTGATACCCGGGCTACAGGTTTCGTGCTTTTTAGGGAAGGTCATGGCTGTTACCCCTTGAACGGAGGGACAGTTTGCTCCCGTCGACGATGAAGCGCTGGAACTGACCTCTGTCCAGATCTCGTGAAAGCAAACCTGGAACTATTTCCCCAATCCTGACTTTAACGATTCCCGGCCCATGGGTTACACAGAGGAGGGGAGCATCGAGGGTAATATTGGAGCACTCCTTGGATCAAAGGCTTCACTACCGGGCAGGTGCTGTTCGTCGTTTTTCTCTTTTTTTTTTTTTTCTTTTTTTTTTCTGCCGAAGAAACGTTGCTCTTGGGAATCTGTCGAGCCCTCCGCAAAGTGCCTCTCTTGAGCAGGTGAGAATGTCACGAAACCCACAACCAAACGAAGTCCCAACTCAACATTGAGGGTCGTGGCGTTGGTTTTGCTTACCTTCTCTTGTCAACGGAACAAACACAGTTCGATCCATCCATTATTTACACATATTTCCTCCTACCCAACATGACCTCTCGCCTTTCCTTCTGCGGCTCTCATCGCTCGAACTCTCCTCTGAACGGCGAGTTTAAACCCCCTGCCTCTTCAACTTCCACCTGAGAAACAATCTTCCCTTCATTATTCTTCATCCCACTGCCAGCCAGGCTTGACCAAAATGAGCGAGGGATCTCCGGGCAACCCCCAAACGCCAATCGGCATGGACCATGCAGCAGAAGCCACCGAAGAAGTCCCTTCTCGCCCCCGTCGACAACCCAGGAGGCGAGTACCAGCCGCCAGACAACCCACACCACGGATCTATCGACGCCATCTCCGAGCAAGCACCCTGCGTCCAATCTTGAGGAAGTTGAACACTGGAATTGAACCGGCGCAACGAGGACCCAGGCTGCCTAGCGTACGACGTTCGAGACGTCAACTTGCTCATGTTGCTGACAATGGCAATGGCAACGGCATGGGGGACGGCATTGGCAACGATAGGGACGACGGCAATGGCAATGACGTGAACGTGGACAGCGGCAATGGCGTCAACAACGGCGTCAACAACGGCCATGACAATGATGCCCTCGAGCTTGCGCTCTTGCGGCTTGCTTCGCCGCAGCCAGAGCTTCATCAGGGACCGACGGGGGGGAGCTTGGGTGGAGAATCGGATGAAAGGCAGGGGGAGGAGCAGGAGATGGATGTTGACGACAATTCGAACACTTCTTCCCAAAGCCCGCGTGCTCAGCTACGAGAAACGCCTGACGCTAGCGAACCCTCGAACACCGACCCAGCCAACGAACCTCGGGACAATGGACTTGATCTTGACCTCAACCAACCAGAAAGACCAGAGACTTCTACCAACAGCCACGACTCAGACGCCGGCCCCCTCGGCCAAACTGCCGACTTGGAAGCAACTCTCGCACCACGATCGTCTCCAACGCAAGCTCCCGTCCAAGCGTCTGCCCCTGTTCCAGCTCCTCCTCCAGCTTCAGCTGCTTCTCCAATTCCTTCTCCAACTCCAGCTCCGGCTCCTTCTCCTTCTCCAGTCTCAACTTTGGTTCTAGATCCAGTCCCAGGTCCTGCAACAGCGAACCAGAGCAGCACCACAGCCGTCACCCAACCCAGCAAGTCAGACAGCCATCCCGGAGACGACCAGCAATCGCTCGCAGAGCCAAACTTCTCACCTGACGCCCCGCCGGACCCTCCCTCCGTGCCAACCCCCCAAGTAACAGCAAACCCTGCCGCGACGCCGAATCCTCCCTCCGCGCCGGACCCTCAAGTCACGGCAAATACGGCCGCTACGCCGAACGGTCCAAACCCTCCCGCCGTGATGAACGTTCAGGCCACACCAGCTACTCCCGCCACGCCCGTCCGCCTCACCTACACATCAGCAAGGCTGGCTCTCGTCACCAGCACGGTCCAGTTCACCCCGAGGAGAACCAACTTGACCGTCGACAACCGGAGGGAAGACCTTCTCAGAACGCCAGCTCAGCTGACGAGATCAAGTTTTGGTATCAACCACAACGAAAATCCGTCTTAGACACCAAGAAGCACAAGCACCAATGGAGGGAGTAAGTGAGTGGATGACGGACAGGGCGGAGTCCAGGCTCTCAGTGTCTGTGACTCCATTTAGAGGTAGACACGCTTGGGCATGATACTTGAAGGGCAAGGGAGTGGGGGAATCCAGGTGCTCCGGGCACTGCTGAGTTTGGGGAGGTTGGAGGAGAGGGCAGCTCTCACACGGACACATGAAACTCCTGCCTCTGTCCCTCACCGCTGAAGCGAGAGAGGCAATTTTGGGAGAGACAACGGCGACTTGGGACGCCGGGTTTCTGTTAGGCGAGCATTCTTTTCAGCAATCTATACCTTCTTCTCCTTTGCGAAATTTGCTAGTTTTCTCTCTCCGGTCGTCTGGATGCATGCTGTGAGGAGGGTCGGCTTCCACATCGGCGGAATCTGACCGCCAACGGTTGCACTCTCACTCATTGAGGCCCTTGTTGTTGGAATGCAAAGAGATTGCCTCGGGATGGATCTCGGCACAGGACTCAGACCCCTTTTCCAACTTCAAGTCCGATGAGAGTTTGTTCTGAGTTCTCTTCCCAGTGGCATTGGCCATACCTGCCTTGTGTCAGTGATAGGCCCGACCTAAGGAGAACCTCCTTAGGTCGGGTAAGCCGCATCATTCGAGTCATGATCTCTCCCCAACTGCCAAATGCATGGATATCCGTCTCAAGGAAGGCCGGAAGCCGATATGCCAGGGGGGCAAGGGCAATGACAAAGTCCGTCTTCGTTGAAGAGGACCCAACCCGTACCGGATGGTAAACAGTAGTAATATTGTGGTGTACCCTATCCCGTCGCAATGCTGATGCCATGAGAACCCTGCCCTTCCATTATTCCCAGCATCTAATACGCCCCAACGCCATTCTCTCGTTCTCGACATACCCCTCAACCCTTAACAAGCCCTTTCCACCACCAACCCCTTACCCCAGCCGGCGACCCGTCGGACTCCGCGAGCTTACCGCTGCGGCGGCACAGGCGCCGGCGGCAAATTCTTTATCTGCTTGATCAAAAACTCCCTCTCATCAATGAACTGCTCATCCTCGGTCCTGTCCTCCAGGAAATGCGACAAGAACTGCAGCAGCTTGTCCCGGTTCATAATCAGGATCTTCTGCACGGGCACCGACTTGTGCGGGTTGGCCACAAACACCTTGAACACGTGGAAGCCCTCGTACTGCACCATCTTGCGGTCGTCGCGCAGCAGGTTCATGCAGATCTTGAGGTGCTCCCCGCGGTCGACGTACGCCGTCATGATGTTGTAGTTTGCGCGGTCCAGGAGGATCTCGCCGAGCAGCTTAATCGACTGGCGCTTGGTCACGTAGCTGCTCGACTGCACCAGCACGCGGTTGTACCGGTCGAAGAAGAGGTCGAAGTTGACGGCCAGGTAGCGCGGGACGAGGTCTTTGTGCTTGGTGATGAGTTCCTAGCCATAATGTCAGCTTCCGCGATCATCCCGAGGGAAGAGTGGCCTACCCTGAACGTGGTAAACGCATCCGCGCTGACCTCAAACGAGCTCTTATCAATCCACTCAAAAAACTGCCAAAACACCCCCCGCCCACTCTGCTGCCTGTCCGGGTTAATCCCCCCGACCCCACGACAACTCGACCCTACCTCCTCCCCATCATCGTACAATATCACCGCCGCCGCCGCCTCATTCTTCAGCACCTCCCTCAGCACCGTCCCCGCGGGCGTGGCGCTCTCCTTGTGGTCGTACCCGCGGCACAATTCCACGAGCACCTGCGGCCTGCGCTCGACGACGTACGCGAGGGCGAACGGCTCGGGCTTCTGGGGACCCGTTGGCGGGCGGAAGCGGAAGACGTACGAAAAGATGACTTGTGTGTCCTTGCGCGACTCGAAGGGGAGGCGGTGGAGGTGGACCGCGAGGAGGTACAGGAGGTCTTCTTCGATTAGGGACGTGACGAGTTGGTGGATCTGGTCGGGGTTTGGTTCGGCTTCTGGGGGAGGGTTATTAGCGGGTTGAATACAAGTTGGAGGGGTGTTCGACGCACCGTGTGTGCCCTGCAGGACTTGCTTCATCTGGGTGAGCACCTTGGCGAGCTCTTCGGCCTGGGCAGCGCAAGTCAGCGGGATGCACTCCCAAGGGATTCACTCTGTATTGTTTACCCACCTTTGCAGCCCCCTGCGGCCCCTCCAGTTTCGTGACATGGTCCCTCGCCTGCTTCGCAAGATCCACCGTGTTTGTCCTCGCGCGTGTTCTCCCAAAGAAGAACGACATTTTGCGCGGTGTCGCTGTCGCGGCGGGGTCGACTAGGAGGGGCGGCGATCACCGCAGTTCGGCGCAAAGAGTCGAAGTGGGATGGGTTGAGGTTAACAACAAAAAGCGGGCAATGCGCGCGCGCTTGACAGGAGACTTCGAGTGGCCGAGACAGTGAATCACAGAACGCCAGCCAGCAAATGGAAAGACGGAGTGGCGCGTGTCAATGGACGGCCGAGACAGCGAGGTGGTCGAATGAGGATGGCGCAAAGGGAGTTGTTGCCCTGCAATGCGAATGCGCTGTCACGGCGCCCCTAGCAACGCATTTACCCTGCAAGCCGCCAAAACAAATCCCAGGAGCAACGACATCGACAGTCTACAGAGTGACAACGAGGGAAATGCCGAGTCTCTTTTCTTTTCTCTCCAGTAATCGTGGAAGATGTCGGAATCAGAAATAAACAATCGAGAAAACCCAGATTCATAGATCAGATCAGATGAATCATGTTTACCAGCTCAGTTTCAAAACCGTCAAGGTCCTCGCCATGATCCCCGCCAAGTCTTCCCCACCAGTTCTCACCACCACCAGTTGACCAACATGCTGCCAGCTGGGCAGTGGAAAAAAAAGCACAGCTTGGAGAAGTTGTTAGATTGAATGCTACGAAGAGCGTCGATGGCTTGGAACACCTCTTTACGAGAGAAGGCCAATACGACTGAGATGTACCTCGCCATCAAACCTCCACTCTCATCGAGAATCTCCGTGGAAGTCTGCAGACGAGAGCAATTGGGGACTGGTGATCCCCCCATGCTGGGCTCGCTCTTCGCCAGTCGTATACCTCGAGAACCATCGGGCTGGTGGTTAACGCGGAGATATCCTAGCGGTGTCCCTACCTTTGCAGGCATGGGGGAACGGGAAACGGCTTGACGCCGAGCATCTAAGGCCGGCTGTGCGGCCGGTAACAAGAACAAAACACTGCTGTGGAGGTTAGTGCAGAACACGAGTCACAAACGTCAACGGCAGTCGAGGCCTCTGCAACTGCTGCACGAGGCGTGGGCTTCGGGAGAACCTCCCATGGAACATTTCACAGCGAGCGCGGAGCGACTGGCATAGTGAAATGGCCATTGAGAACAATGTCTCGATTCGTTGACTCTGCATCTAGATCCCGGGCCTGTCGCATGCTGCCACATCATGTGGCAGCCAGACCATCCCTCAAGAAATGCCAGTGAAAACCGAAGCCGCCAAGACGCCAGCGCCGACCAGATGTACCTTCGACGGGGAGCGGCAGGAGGGGTATTCCGTTCTTCGTCGCAGCCGAACCGAGTCGTTCCCTTTTTGTCATCACTTTTTTTGTCGTTCATCGCCCCAACGGCAGGTCAGGCAATTCAAGCCTGCTTCTTGCCCTTGGCCTTGGCAGCCTGCTCGCGGCCGGCCTTGATGCGCTCGAGAATGGCCTCGCGGTCCTTGTCGAGCTTGAGCTTGGTGATGACCACGTTGCTGGGGTGGATGCCGAGCGGCACGCTCTGGCCGGTGGCCTTCTCGCGGGTGACGCGCTCGACGTGGATGACGTATTTGAGGCGGTACACCGACGTGACCTTGCCCTCCTTGTCCTTGTTGAGGCCGCGGACGATCTGGACCTCGTCGTCCTTGCGGATGGGGATGCTCCGGACCTGCAGGAAATGGTCAGCTCAAGCGCCAAGAAGAGATTAAGTGTGGCGAAGAACGCACGTTGTACTTCTCACGGAGCTCCTTGCTGAGCGGAGCGCTCATGATGGTGCGGCGGACGCTCGACGGCGCGCTGAAGTGCGCCTTGCGAGACTTGCGCCTCGAGGACGAAACGTCTGCCGAAATGTCAGCTACTTATTTTCCAAGAGTCAATCGAGATTGAACGGTGTACTCACTTGCGCTGACCTTGGCCATTGTGATTGATCGTGCCGACGGAGGACAAGGAGTTGACTCTGATCACCGTGATCTTGGAGGAAGCGAAAATAAAATGCGAGTTGTGGGAATTTTGGGGAAATGGTGTGGTGCGCCCTGGCAGAATGCTGACCGCCTTCCCTTTTCGTTTTGGGCTGTAAGCGCTAACAATTAAAAAGTGGGTCCCCAATTCCAACCATTGAACCAAAACTCCAAACCCTGAGAAAGTGGTGATCATTCAGGAACTGACTTCCGTGTTTCTGACCCTCACCGTCTCGGCTTCGGTCTTTCCGGCCTTCACCTGATTTTCTTGCGGACAGCCAACCAAGACAGCAACAAAATCAAGTGAAACCATCATCTATTCATATAATCAGGTCATCAGCCAACTCTATCCGGTTCTCAAAACCTGAGCCCGATCGTCATCCAAAACGCCTAATAATGCCAATGCCATGCAAGTCTTGGGTATATCCAACCAATGACCCCATTAAACCCCATTTTCAATCCCCCAAACGACAAAACCAAAAACGCCGACAGCCATGCTCGAAACAAACCCCATTTCCCCCATCCCATATAAAACCAGGTTGTTTGCCCTCCCATGATACCCCCCTAAGTCCTATCACTCCCTTGACACCTCTCTTCTGATCCAAACAGCAAACAGCAAACACCCCCTCCAAACATCATTTATACAACTCCTCCGCCGACTCCTCATTAATATCCGCAAACCCAGCCCCCCTACCCAGACCCCTCACCGACCTCCCCAGCCCACCAGCAGCAGTACCACTACTAGTATACCGCCTCCTCAACTCCCGTTCATAAGGCGACGGCAGAATCGCCGACGGCGTGCTCGTTATTGTCGTCATCGCCGGTCGATACGCCAGCCCAAGGGTCCGTGTACTCCCCCTCCATTTCGTCGGGGTGCTCATGAACGCGGGATCATCGGGGTCTGGGACGAGCGGGTCCTCGTCGATGTCGAATTCGGGCATGGGCCCTAATCCGGGCCCTGTTCCAGTTCCGAATCCAAGCCGGGATGGTGTCGGGGTTGGATTTTCGTGTGGTGGTGGAGGTTGTGGTGGATGGAGGACAGCCAGCTGGCTTGCTGTGTAAAACCCCCCTCCCCCTCCTCCTACTAACGTCGATGCTGTAGAAGCAGTCGACCTCGCCAACTGCTGCCTGACACTCCGCCGCGCCGAGAGTGTACTCATCCTTGGATTCAACCGCGCCGCTGCCTCGGGCACAGCCCTCTGGTGCCACTCGCCCAATATCTTTCTGCGCACGCGGCGCTCATTCTTCTCCTGCAACGTAACAGCCAGGTGCCGCTTCCCCTCAATCTCCAGCGCCTGCGATTCCCAAACATCCCAGCATCGCTTGCGAGTTTGATCGGTGTCGTACTCGATCGCGTCTTGCATGTTCTCCTTCGCTTCGTAGAGCTGCGCCTGCCATTTCCTGCAATAGACTTCCAGTTCGGCGTCTGCGGCGATCTGCTGGATGTTCTGCGACCTCTTGGCTGCACGGTTCCACAGGTCGAGGCAGTCGTTCAGGTCCTCGCGCTTGTAATGCATGTTCGCTTGGCGGGCATCGTCCCGGGCGTCGAGCGCATCGGCTGTCGCATCGAGCCACTTGCCGAGACATTCCTGCGCCAAGTCGACTTTGTATTGTCGTCGGAACTGCCGCAGAGAGGTCATCATGCGCTCCCGCCGCGCCGTCTCGGCGATGGTGGGCCATTTGTGAAGCACGTCTGCCACGAGGGACCTGGCGCGGTGCTTGTCTGCCTTTCGGCGGTAGTAGCCGTCTCGGGCCTGGCTCTGGTGACACCGCTCGCGCCAGTGGTCGAGGCATGGCCGGGTGGTGCGGTAGAGGTTGACGAGGTTGGCGTTGTGTCGGTGTTTCCACATCTGGTCTGTTTCGGCGAGCCAGGTATCCATGATCTCGCCCTGTGTGTAATACGCGTCGACGTAATCCGCCTCCTGCTCGTGTCGTTCGCGCTCGCCGCGAGCTTGCCGGGCGGCGGTTAGTAGGGTGGTGAGTGTCTGTCGTTTGGTCCTCGCCTCCAGGTGTCCTCTGTACCAAGCGAGCTTCTCCTCGAGCGCCCAGTGCTCGAGGACGGCGAGTTTGGTCTCGTACTCGTCGCGTTCGATGAACAGCTTGAGCTTCATCTCGCGCTCCCAGTGGTCGACGGGCTCCTTGACCAGGAAGGCGTCGGCGACAGCCGTGTTGCGCTTGGCATCGTGGAAGACGTTCTGCCAGGTTTCCAAGGTCTGGCGTTTCGTCTCCCGCTCCTGTTTGCCCTTGTACTGCCTCAACAGGGCCGACAGCCTGGCCTGCTCCTGCCAGTAGTCCAGGTCTCTGCGGCAGCCTTTGATCAGGAACTGCCGGGTGCATTCGTAGGCGTTGTACTGCTGCGCGTCGGTCTCCTCGAGCCAGATGTTAACCGCCTCGTCGAGCACGAGCCTCTCGTCCAGCGCAACAGCCACCTGGTACTCTTCCTGAATGTCGCGTGCCCTGTCGGCCCAGGTCTCCAGACACTGCCTGGCGAGGCCGACAGCATAAAACTCGTCGGCAAGGCGCTCTTTTGTTTCTTGCCACATCGTGTGGAGGCCGTCCTTGCAGAGCTCCTGCTGGTGCCAGTGCACGGCGACTTCGCGGCGGACCTCGTGATGCAGCGCGACCTGACTCCATTTCTGGAGGACATTCCCCATTACAAAATTCCGGACCTTGGTCTGGTCTTCGACATGCTGCGCGTGCCAGCCCTCAAACGCTCGTTTCCGCACAAGATGCCGGCGTGCCACCGCCGTCCGGTCGATCTCTTCCTGAGCTTGGTCTTGCCACACCGCCAGCACATTGCGGATGGTGAAGATCTCGTACACCCTCGTGGCGCGCCTCTCCATCTTCGCGACGTAGGCCTCGTGCTCGGCGGCTTCTTCGGCCTTGCGCCGCAGCTCCTGCGCCGCAGCCACTTCCTCGTTCCAGATGTCGAGCACCTCGCCGAGGAGATCGTTGTTATCATACTCCACGGCAATGGACCAGAGCTCGTCGTTGACGCGCTTTGTTTCGCAGGCGCTCGCGCGCCAGGTGCCGAAGACGTCCTTGACAAGTTCCTCGTCCTCCTGCATCCTCAAGTGCTGAAGCTTTGCTTCCAGTTCTTCAAAGTCCACCTCCGGCACAACAGGCGCCCAAGCATCGGGTTGTTGGGGTACTTTGGCGGGCGGCGTCGGAGACGAGGATCGAGATCGTTCCGAAGACTCGACCGTAGCAAAGGCGCGCCCTCTGTCGCCAATGTCTCCTCGGTCCGAATCGCGAATACTCTCACGGCGAGGGTAAACAAGCTGGTGAACGTAGGGCAGATCGCTAGTGTGGGTAGAGCTGAGCGCAAACGAGGCGCGGGACTCGGGTCTGACTGATGGGCTGCTCGGGACGAATTCAAGCTGGATGCCGAGTCCTCCTAGGACGGCCTTGAACTTGTCGCTGAGCGTGTTCCCAGACCGCTGCCCCCCAATCTTAAAGATGAGCCGGGCGATGTGGGACGGGGTGTCTTCGGGGTCGTAGCCATAGCGGGGGAGGACGTCTTCGGCGGCGAGGAACAGCGCATTCGTCGGAAGGCGCTCGCGCTCGGGGAGGGCCGGGTAGAGGGACTCGGCGAGGGTGACGATCTCGTGAACAAGCTCAATGTCTGGCGGCGCATAGGTTAGCATTTGTTGGGCGCGCGGCAGCGCGAGGCGCAGTTCGTTGGAATGCAGGCGCAACAAAGGCACTGTGGGAAGAGTCGTGACGCGTGGCTTACCCTCATCGGAATACGACTCGTGACGGCCACTGATATAGTGGAAAGCAGAAGAGGCAGTAGAATCGGCGTCAAGAGGAGGGTCGCCAGGCTGAGGAGCAGGCGAAGAATCGTCGGGATGGCCATGACGGAAATGGGAAGACGAGTGGTGTTGCATGTCAACGTCGCGGGAAGGTAGCTCCGGGGCATATTAGGCCGGTGGGAGCAGACAAAGAGCTGACGAGAAGAGGTAAGGTACAAAGGTGGGATTGAAGTTGGGGTTGTGTTGCCCTATCTATGAAGGCGCAAGCAGAGAGCAGGGTTTGGTTTTAGCAAGTGCGATTTGAGCGCGTCACGGGATTCGGTTTTGAAACCAAAAGTCAAGAAAGTGCTTTTCAAAATGAAGCAAAGAGCAAGCAGGCTGAGCTGTGCTGTAAGCAATTGATCGATTTGCAGTTTCGAGTTGCGATTGCGATTTGGAGCGAGAAGCAGCGCGTCTGGCGGCGCGCGTCAAAGAAAGCTTGGGCGGGGCATGTGAAGTGTGGGTCCGCCGATCTGCGCCAAGGGTTCGGAAAGCTGGGAGGCTGGGGTGGAGCCGAGGACGAGTGGGGCGGATACACTGTCCCATTTTGTCATCACACTGTGTGTGGACACTGTTTCAACTCCATGCCTCGAATTGGAAGCAAAAGTCAAGAGATTCTCAACTGCAGACGGGCACAAGTCGATCATAGGCTGCAACTGGCCGAACAAAGGCATACCGCTCGAGGTCAGGAAGTCGATTCCTGCTGAACAATAGAAGAGGACTTGAAACCCTCAATATTCAGCGTACCATGCAACCAAAAACACGCCCGATCCAGCGGTTTGCTCAAACTGTCTCAAAATGCACTTCTGAGGTCGGTAATGTCTGACTTACATGATCCTCACTGTCATCTAACTCTCAGTAGGCTGCCGTGTACGGCCAGTGCATTATGGCCGACTACAACACCGTCTACAAGGACAAGTGCGCCAAAGAGTTCATGAAGCTCAAGGACTGCTACCTGGTACGCTCGATGCCCCCCTCTGTTCTATACTCCATCATCTGTTCTCAAATGGAACATCATCTCACATACTCAAGTAGGCTGCGGCAAAAAAGGGAGGGAGGTGACACTTTGATAGCCTCGACTCGTACAAGACAAGCTTCATCGCACATCGTCTATTTTCTCTCTCGCTCGTACTCTCTACGTGCCAAGTCTAACCGACAGCCACCTCATCCTCTTCATGAGCAACACTCCACACTGCAACTCCATCTCCTCTAGCCAGCCATGACCACCTACAACTTCAACAACCGCAACAAAAACGTCGCCTTCCCCACCTCCTGCTCCTCCACCGCAATCACCCCCTCCTCCTCCACCGCCGGAATCTGCCCATCCACATGCGTAACCTCATGCTTATCCATCGGCCTCCGCAGCGCCTTGGCAATCGTCCCCTTGTGCGTCTCAAACACCCTCTCAATCCCCGTCTCCTCCGGGTCCGCCAGCACCTTGTACTCCATCCGCACGTCATCCGTCGTCTGCAATCCCGCCTTCTTGCGCAGCCGCTGCACGCGGTTGATGATCTCGCGCGCGAGCCCTTCCTCGGCCAGTCCCGGGTAGATCTCGGCGTCGAGGATGGTGAGCACGTCGTTGTCCGTGTTGGTCTCGAGGTTCTGGTTGGACGCGTCGTCCTCCCTGAGACCGCGCTTGACGACCAGGTCGCCTTCCGACAGCGTGATGCCGTCGACGACGAGCGTGCCGGTGGTCGCGTAGTTGTGTGCCTCCTCGCTCGTCACGTTGGGCAGGGCCCTCTTGACGCGCGCCATGTCCTTCTTGAGCTTCTTGCCGAGGACAGGCCAGTCCGCCGTCACGCTGTACTGCACGCCGTACCGCGCCTCGTCCGACGTCAGCACCAGGTCGCGCACGTTGAGCTCCTCGGTTATGTATCCCTGGAGCGATTCGACGTCCTGCAGGTACTGGTGGTCGTGGTGGATGACAACGAGCGTCTTCAGCGGCTGCTTCAGGCCAATGTTGCGCCTCTCGCGCGAGTACCGGGCCAGCTCAATGACCTTCTGCATGCGCTGCACCCGCCGCTCGACGTCCTCGTTGAAGAGCTCCTGCCGCACCTCGGGGAAGGGCAGGAAGTGGACGCTGCGGGAGTCTTCGCCCCGGAGCTCCTCGGGGATGTGGGGAAGGAGGCGTTGGTAGATGTTGTCCGTGAGGAACGGCGTGAAAGGCGCGAGACCGCGGCAGAGGGTGAAGAGCACCTCGAACAGGGTGTTCAGGGCGTGGAGGGTGTCGTCCAGGCCGTTCTCGCCCTTGAGGCGCTTCCGGTTGAAGCGGATGTACCAGTTCGTCGTGTTGTCGATGAGCTCAAGCAGCTTGGGGACGACCGTGTACAGACGGTAAGCTGCGATAAGTCAGTACGCGCAATTTTCCAACAGATGTTGCAAGGATTAAACTAACCGGCCATCTCCTCGTTGACAAACTTGAGCAGACTCTGGCAGCTGGCCAGGATCCACTTGTCCATCACGTTGGTGTTGGACGACTCCATGCGCGGGTTAAACACGTAGTCGATGTTCTCGACCTTCTTGAGCAGCGCGACCTGGGCCTCAAAGAACTTGTAGCTGTTCCAGAGGGGAAGAAGAACCTTGGCGACAACCTCCTTCACGCCCGCCTCCTTAAACCGGAGCGGCTCAGCTCGGACCACAGGGGAGTTGATGAGGTACAGACGGAGCGCATCCGATCCGTACTTGGCCATAACGAGGGTCGGGTCCGGGTAGTTTTTGAGACGCTTCGACATCTTCTTGCCATCCTCGGCCAGCACGATGCCGTTAACGACACAGTTCTTGAAGGGAGAAACGCCGAACAGGTGCGTGCCCAGGACCAGCAGAGTGTAGAACCAACCTCTGGTCTGGTCAAGGCCCTCGGCAATGAAGTCACCGGGGAAGGACTTCTCAAACTGCTCGCGGTTCTCGAAGGGGTAGTGCTTGCTGGCGTACGGCATGCTTCCGGACTCAAACCAGCAGTCAAAGACCTCCTCCACGCGCCTCAGCACGCCCTTGCCTTGCCTGCTGGGGATGGTGATGTGGTCGATCTTGTCGCGGTGCAGGTCCGTGATCTCGCCCTCGTACCCGCTGAGCTCCTTGAGCTCGGCGATGCTGCCAACACAGACGCGCTCCTCTCCGTCGTCGCTGATCCACAACGGGATAGGAGTGCCCCAGTATCGGTTCCGGGACACGTTCCAATCACGGGCGTTGGAGATCCAGCTCGCGAAGCGCTTCTCCTTGACGAACGACGGCACCCAGTGGGACCCCTCAATGTTCTCGAGCATCTTGGGGATAATCTCGGGGATGCGCACGAACCACGAGGGCACCGCCTTGTAGATCAGGGGGGTATCGGAGCGGTAGCACATGGGGTACGAGTGCTTGAGCTGCGACTCCACGACTAGCCTCCCGGAGTTCTTGAGGTGCTTGATGATGTGCTTGTCGGCCTCCTTGACGTGCATGCCAGCAAAGTCAGGGACCTTGCTCGTGAAGCGGCCCGAGTCGTCGACCGGATCGGGAGGAGGGCGCTTCTCGGTTACGATACCGTTCTCGACAGCGACGTTGTAATCGTCCTCACCAAAGGCCGGCGCTTGGTGGACAATGCCGGTACCACTGTCGTCCGTAACGTATGTGGCGTTGAGGACCTTGAATGCGATGTCCTTGTACTCTTCGTACAGGTAGTCGAACGGCGGCTGGTACTTCCAGCCAAGCATGTCCTTGCCCTTGAGCTTCTGGAGCACGGTGAACTTGGCCTTCTTCGGGTCCTTGTACAATGTCCCAAGCAGCTTCTCCAACAGGATGTAGTTCTTCCCGGACTTCTCATCTTGGATCTTGACGTAATCGAAATCGGGGTGCGCGGCGAGGCCGAGATGGGAGGGCAGCGTCCATGGCGTGGTCGTCCAAGCGAGGAGGCTGGTCTCGGGGTCGTCGTTGAGGGGAAACGCGACCACGACGGCTGGGTCGGTAACGTCCTGGTAGTTCTGGTTCGCCTCGAAGTTACTCAGGGCGGTCGTGAGGGCGGTAGAGTACGGCATCACGCGGTACCCCTGGTACACCTGGCCCTTGTCGAAGAGCTGCTTGAACACCCACCACTCCGACTCCATGAACGTGGGGTCCATGGTCTACCGGCGTCAGCATGCTGTTATGGCATTCTCCACGCTAAGCCACCCACCTTGTAGTCATTGTCAAAATCGATCCAACGGCCCAGCCGCTCGACCGTATGCCTCCACTCCTCGCGGTACCTCATGACGATGGCGCGGCATTCGGCGTTGTACTTCTCCAAGCCCAGCTGCATTACTGCGGCCTTGCCGGAAATACCGAGCTTCTTGTCGATCTCATGTTCAATGGGCAGGCCGTGGGTATCCCAGCCGAACCGGCGCTCCACGTGGTAGCCCTTCATGGACCAATATCTCGGGATGATGTCCTTGATGGTCGAGGCGAGGAGATGGCCGTAATGGGGGAGGCCGGTCGCGAACGGGGGGCCATCGTAGAATGTGTAGTTGGGTCTCCCTTCGGACAGTTCGACCTACGTCAAGAGGTGAGTATAACGTTGGGCAATCGTGTGAATTGCCTGCGCACCTGCCGCTCAAACGCCTTGATCTCGCGCCATCTCGCGATGATGGCCTCCTCCTCCTTCGGGAAGTCGATCGACATGGTGGTCAATTCGCGGGGAAACTCTCTAGATTTCGATGGAGACGTTCCGAGGTTGTTTGTCAAGGGTCCGACCTTCGAAAGCAGCGGCGGTTTGTCCTTTGCAAAGAGTTGGGCCGGGCCTTGACTCACCCGTCTCAGCCAGAAATAAATTTCAAGCTGTGACTCGATCAGTTTGCCCCAAAATCGAGGAGTTGCGGGGTTGCGGGGTAAACGAATGTAATATTACCATCTGCCGTCCGAAACCGTATCAGTGACTCACCGCCTTAGCGCACAGGCCATTCGAGGTATTGCAGACTGATTCGTCAATGTTACCGGTAATGCTGTTACAGCCGTATCTGAACTTTCGTTTCAACTCCTCCAACTGTTACAGCCCAACCCTGGTCTGTTAGTTCCAGATGCGCCCAGGCGAACTTTGGCGTTGGCATCTCAAGGCCACACCACCAGACCACGGCCCAACACCTGCCTCCCGCCAACCCTGATATCCTGTTCTCACCTTTTTCAGTCCCCTGGCAGACTCAAAACACAATCCTGCGATATGCCGAGAAACCAAGGCGGCCAACTCTCACTCTGGTCTCTGGGCCCCTGAGACTTTCGCCTAATAAAGGGTCGCGTGCGCAGCTCTGTCTAGGGTGTCTCGAATTGGAGATTATTCTTTTGAGGAATGCGGTGCGGTGCGCAAGGAGGATGAGACTGAGATACAGCGGATATGCGACAGTCAACCCACAAGTGACTTTCGGAAACTTGCAATTGCTTCGAACTCCGCACATGAACCAGCATAAATTGCCAACCTATCCTTCAACGGGTATCCTCAAGCCATGCCCATCCGTTCGTCACATCAGTCATCATATATATCGTAAAGAAAGACGCCGCCCACACACACAAACCGGCGGGAATATCCCAAGGCACCAGGCCCTTATCCCTCCCGCCTCATCTTCCTGACCAACTCCCACATCCGCCAGTCCGCTGAGAACAGTCCCTTCTAACCAGTCATGGCCCATCCACTCCACCCTCTTCCATCTTTCGTATGACATCCACAACCCATTAACACATCATTCATAAGCCCACGGCAAATCCCGATCCCTCACCGTCGTACACGTCAAATACCCAATCCCCGCCGCCCCAGCACCACCATGCACCATCTCCAGCTCAAGCCCACTCCCCATCAGCGGCCGCACCACCTCGCGCGCCATGGCCTTGAGCTCATCAATCCTCTTCTCAAACTTGCGCAGGTTATCCCTCGTATACAGCTCCGGCGTGAGCTTGAGGAAGCGCTTGCACTCGTCATGGCCTAAATATCCCTTTTCTTCGGCGGGCCCGGCCCCGCCGAGGAGTCGATATGTTCTCCCTAGCGAGGCGAGGGTTGGTATTTGATTGGGAGGCGCAACTTGCATGTTGGAACTGTCGTTACGGCTGCTGTGCCCGTTGCTCGGCCGGCCGGTCGCACTCCCGCTCCCGCTGCTGGTACTCCCCAGCCTCCCCCTCGGCGCGGCCGAGTCCCGGGAACTCCCATGCGCACCACCGCCCCTGCCACGATCCGAAATAGGCGGCGGCGGCATCGGCGGGGAGGTATTCTCCGCCAGCCACTGGCGAAACAGACTCACAGCAAGCCAATCAAGGTATCCAGTCGCGGGCGTAACCCGCTCCCCAGTGCGCGTGGTCAACGTCAGCCGGAACAGCCTTGCCTCGATGCGGCTGACCGTCTCCTCCAGCTCGTCGACCTTATCCTCAATGATATCAACCACCGACTCCGGGAGGGCAGCGCGGATGGATCGCTCCCCCGCAGGCCACTGCCCCACAACGTGGATCAGCGCCTCCTGGAAAATAACCTTGGACCGGGCGAGGTAGCCCAGGCGGAGGTAGCTGATGGGGTACTTTGCGATCTGCTTCCACAGGCGGCTCTGGAACTGCAGCATGTGGTGGTCGACGCGGGGGCCGACGACGGCAAGGGCGTCGTACTGGTCGGCGAGCGCGAGCAGCGACTTGCACTGCACGTAGCCGTCGGCGATGTTGATGCCGTCGAGGTTGGGCGGGTAGTTGTACATGATGCGGAAGAGGTTGTCGTAGTCGCGGAGGAGGTCCTGCTCTTCGGGGGTTGGTGGTGGCAGGGAGGGTGTGTGCGAGAGGGTGAGGTTCGCGACGGAGCGGAAGAAGGAGTGCGACGAGGACTTTTGGTGGTGCGAGTGTCGGCTGGAGGAGTGGTGGCTCGGCGGGGCGCCGCCGAATATCGAGCTCGAGACGGGCGGCGGGTGGCTGCTTTCCTCTTTTTGCACCAGCATTGGTATGTCGTTCTCGTCTGACCCGTAGTCCAGTTCGTACCTCCACCTCTTTTTAGTCTGCGCCAGACCCATCGACCCCGGCTTGTCGCCTCCATCACTGGTGTCCCTCCGGTCGTCTATCCGCGCCAGCTCTCCTCCCGTTGCGCTCCCATTCTCTATCGCGCCAGCTGTCCCCGGCGCGGGGAGCTCCGGCACCGCTTGCGCGCGCGACCACTCGTTACTTGTACTCGCCTCGAAAAAGCCGGAGCAGCGGGTGAGGATGTGCCGGTGGAGCAGGTAGCGGTTCTCGTGGCCGGTGGGGACGCGCACGACGATCTCGACGTCGCCGCTGTGGCTGAAGATGGGGAACTCGTTCTGCGGCGTGAAGGAGGTGCCGCCGGCGTGGGAGCGGTTGTAGCGGCGTGATCGCGACGAGCTGTGCAGCGCCGTGCCCCGGCCGCTGGAGCTGCTGGTCCCGACGACGGACGACGGGCCCCGCACCGTCAGCGAGGTGACGCCGTCGCCGCGATGCGATGACACCATGAATGCGGGCGGTTGCCGGCCCCGAACCGGTTGCCCTCGGTCAACTGTTTGCGCTGTGAAATTTCGTGGCCGTGACCTGATCGCGATCCTTCCCCAGGCTGCCTCCCACTTCGTCGATTTCGGCTGGCGCGCTCAGTCGGGCAGCTGTCAACTGACTGGCGGGCGGATTGTCACACAGACGGGAGGAGGGGTCAGTCATCAAAACATGAGAAACGGCTCATCCAAAAACCGGCCAAAAACCAGTTATGTCGCAAATATCAACAAAGAAGGACTTTTTTAAATTCGACGCAGTGTGCCCTCCAGGAGAAAATCGTTTTTGGTTCAAAGAAACCGAGATCGAGGCTGCAGACTCGGGCGAGGCTGTGTCCCGACTGTTAGCGGCGAACGAGAAAGCCGCTGCTGTGGTTGGTTTTGCCACTCAAAGGGGGAGCTCGGACACCAATCCGCTCCCCTGGCAACAACGATTGGCGATGGACGTCCGGGCTGGGTTGCAGAAGACGGGACCTCATGAACCACGATAGGCGGGAGCCACGAGATAGCGGGAAAGACGAAGCTGAAACAGAGTAGACTCGAAAGGCAAAAGGTGAAAGGTGAAGGAGAGCAGCCAGCTTTCTCGGCAACGAGGAACTTGGGAAGCGAGACAGAGGAGAACAGGCCGTGCCCTCTTGACCAAAATACCGGGAACGGACTGCCCGCATCCTGCACTCCGAATGCGGGTCGCGGTCTGGGTTCCGAGCGCGTCTTCGCGTCCTGTCCACAGATCCGGTTTTCCTTTGTGGTCTGTGTGACAACGGGGTGCTCGAGCTGAGCCTGTTTTTGTTTCTTTTTCAGGCTCGCTGTTGTCGTTTCCGGCAGTCAAGGTTCAGAAGCTTTGACGGCATGGCAGCAACCGAATCTGGTCATTGTTCAGGAGAAAACGGAATCCCGTTCTTGAAAGAAGAAAAGCAGCAGCACTTTTGTTGGATCGCCAGCTGTTGCCAACTGCTATCCCGATGCTTGGCACGCCTGAAGCTCGCTGGCCGCCAAGGCTGTCTTCGCGACCGAGCATTGCTCGTGAGGGAGAAGATAAAAGCTCCATATCTCTGCCTCATCAGTTCCCTGCATAGCTCCGAGTCTCCGCGATCTCGGTTTGTTTATGACCAGTCACCGGGCCTTCAAGATCGCCTCTTCGAGCAGCCGACAAGACGGCCAGTTAGTAGGTGTCCGAGGACTCCGAGTCTGTTGGACTACACACATACACCACGTCAGGCAGGCCATCTAAGAGGTCAAGTTAAGAATGCAACGGTTGATATTGTCTCTACTCATACACTGTCACTGCGCCGCCAGTATTGGCGAGAACCCCTTAATGATGAACCCAGTTACCTTTTGCCCAAATGAAGAAACCCCTTGTCCGAAACCCAGAACCGAAGGAAGATCAGCCGAAAAAATCAGTCGTGTCGACGTTACCGGTCCAACGCCGTACCGGCCACAGACGGGCCCAAAAAAAGAAATCGCGCCGTAAATCAAGCACCTCCCCGTAACGCCAAGTCCAAGTCCCAAATCAGCAGCAAATTCAGCTCATGTCCATATCGACCGTGGCGGGAGGCGGGGTTGAGGAGGCATCCATGGTCTCGGCCCCGTCAAACACAGGCGGCGAGATCTTGAGGTTCTGCAGGGCGCCCTCGGGAGTCGTGCTGACGAGCCGGCCTTGGCGGAGGTTCTCGGCAAACAGGAAATACCCCTCGGTGGCTTCAACCAGGTACGACTGCAGGCCGCGGCTCTCGAGAAGAATCTTGACGTTGGTGACTGGGTAGTGGTTCTCAATGTAGCGGGCCCAGCCGCGGGCGGCGGCCTGGATGTGCTCGTCGCTGCTGATGCGGCTCCAGCCGATGCCGAGATGGAGCGTGAAGTCGTCCACGATTGGCTGCGCGAGGGAATCCGAGGAGGCGGTCATTGGGTTGGCGGCGTCGCGGGTGGGGCTGGAACGGCGGCTCGAGAGTGTCTCGTTTGCACCGTTGCATGTCGTCATGTCGAGCCGTTGCGATTTGTGGCTTCGCAGCGAGGGGCGCGTTTGGGCCAATTGCTCTTGCGCGAGCCGGGCGGCTTCGGCTTTGCGCGCCGCTTCTTCGGCCGCGCGTTCCTCCACCCAGGTGCCGGACTGGCTGCTGGCATCGGGGATGTAGCCGGTGGACTTTTTGATGAGCGTCATGCCGGGACCAAAGACCCATTCGTCCTCTGGGTCGTTGACGATGCGAGGCTCAACGATTTTCTCCGGAGGGTCGAGATTGACTGAGGCCTCGTCCCTGGACCGCTTGCGCCCGGCGGCCGAGGAGGTGCGAGCAAGTTGCGCTCGCCATGAGGCTGGTTGGCCGAAGGATAAGGGCTGGTGTTGCGGGAAGGGCTTGCCGTGCGACATTTGATGAGCCGCCTGGGCCGGCATGGCGAGGACAGGCGACGAAGCGTAGACGCGATCGAAAGACGGCATCTCGAATGACCTGTCGGGCACTAGGTGAGTGAGAGCGGGGGTTATATGTGAGTGGGTGAAGGGCAGTGGTTAGTTCAAGGCGCGTCAGAAGTGTGTCCGTGCTGTGGTGGAGGAATGGCGTGGGAGGCAGTTAAAGACGAGGCAGTGCGTGGGTGTGGCCGGGGATGTAAGAAAGCAATTGGCCGAATGAGAGTGGTGATAAGGTGCCGCAACCGAGTAGAGTATGATGAATTGACGACGACGAGGTGTATCGGTGCTGGCGTCGAAGTGAGGCGCGTTGGTGTAAGCGCGACGTGGTGTAAGCCGATGAGGTGCCTTCGACGTGTTGGTTGAGAGGATAAATGATGGGTGAGGTCGAGGGTGGAAGAGGAAAGGTTGGGTTGGAGGGCAGCTGAGTGAGAGTGAAGTGGAGGAGGAAAGGAAAAGAAAGAAGGGCGAGCGGCCGGATGTGAGGCAGAGGAAGAAGCCCGGCATGCGAGGACCTGCAAGATGTGGGCGAGGCAGACAAAAGGCGAGGCGTCGGAGAGCTGGAGCTGTGGGCCACCGCGCCGGAAGGGGCTCGCGGCGTCCCATTGGCTTCGCTTGCGGGTGGAGCTTAGACCCATCAAGCATGTTTTGATTGGGCGGTCAGATCCTGCAGGCGTTTGAGGGCGGCGGAACTTGGCAGGGCTCCGTGCGTCGTAAGATCGGCTGTTGCCCCCTGGTTGTCAGCCGCCCGGCCCCGCTTTCTCTTCCTTCTTCCGTGTGGGGTAGATTGCCGCTCGGACTGCCGGCAATTCCGCCAATCCGTCCCTGCGATTGTTTGACAATACGACCCCCCGTCTTTGATTGCACAAGACCAGCTCTCGCGAATCGGCCTGAGCGGTGCAGCCTGCACCGTTTGCGCCTCTTGCTGGTCTGTCTGACTTGGGGTGAGCATACTCAGTCAAACGTACCACGCATCTTCAATCATCATCACGGTCATCTTCTGCGAATTGCGCATCTTAAATTTACTGCGGCTCAAAGGTTTGTTCTAACTCTATATCCTGCGAGGCAACATGGGAGCGCCATGACAAATCTATACCGTGGTTCGATGACTTCGCGTTCGCCATGTTCTTCCCTATCCGCCATACTTCGACTGGTCCGCTTCCTTTCCCGGACTCCGCCGACCTGACGACAACCCAGTAAGCATGCCATACTTTTTTTTGAAGCCTCACATCCCACCCTAGCTCCTCGCCCTTTCCTCCGCCGTCTCCTCCAACAACGCCGCATCATCCGTGTTCTCCATCCCGCCATATAGCCCCATAAAGCCGGGCGTTTGCAGCCCCGGTGGGCTCAGTTCCCTCCTGGACCCAAGGCCGCGCCGCGGACGGGTTGTCGTCGGGGTATGGACGGGTTGTGGGGAGGTGCGCCGGGCTGGTGCCGTGTATGAACCTCGCAGGCGGCTCTGGTGACGGACCTCAGCCAGAGTTTGCGGCGTCTGTGGCTGCGACGAAGCCGGCAGGGAGTCGTCGTACACCCGCAGTCGCCCTGAGACTCTGAACGTAGCCAACGGGGACGAGACGTCTGAGTGGCTGCCCTGACATCTGGAGTCAGACGTGCTGATTTAAGCAGGGCTGTCTGGAACTTACATCGAAATCTAAAGAGTAATTCGAGTCGTCGACTCGGAACGGGTCGGCTAAGGCCTGACGAAAGTTAATCTCGTGCCCCCACGTCACGACTGTCCGGGCTCGCTCGACATACTGGAGCAGATGCGACAGGAGCGGTCCGATGCGTTGCAGGCGATCTCAGGGACGAAGTGCGCTTTGGAGTGGAGGGTCCTCCCTTCCTTTGCACGCTTGGGATCCGAGCCTGTTTCCCACGGTCAGTCAACAAGCTTCCCGCGGCGAAATGCTGAGAGACAAACCGAACGAGCCCGCTGCGACCGGACTGAAGCTCGTGCTGCTGGCGAAGGCGAAGGCGAGTTTGGTGGACAGACCGGGGATGTCCAGTTGCCGGCGGTCGCATCGCCCTGCGCCGTCTCGAGCAAGTCGGATGGGTCTGCCGACCCGTCCGGATCAATGTCTACCTTAGCAGTCGTTGCAGCAGGGGGGTTCCGTTTGGGCCGGATGGACAGCTCCATTGTCCGGGCAGAACCCTGCTTCTGGTCGACTCCCGCTCCCGCACGGCGGCCCCGTCTAGTGAATCCTTCTGGTGACGGAGACAAGTCCTCGTCAAAGGGCTTGTCGGGGGACAGCAACAGGGTGAGGTCGGCTCCCATGGGACGCATGCGGCTGTATGCCGGAGAGGGCGGGCTGCTCCCACTGACGGCACATGCCTCTGGTGTCGCCTTGATGGATCGCGATGGCGAAGGCTGGTTGGCGTTGCGGATCTCCTCCGTCTCGGTCAAGGCGGCACACGCGTCGTGGTTATCGCAGTCGAGAAACCTGCGGATCCGACGGCGGTGTACGACCTCGGTGACATCGGTGCGGGCCAGGGAGATGGTCGTCGGCCCAAGACGCAACATGATGCCAGGCGCCCGGTGCCAGCTTTGGGGCTGGGGATTCCGTCAAGTTGGATCCCAAGTTGCGGCGGCCATCTGAAAACGAGGAGGCTGCACTCCGGGCCATGTTGGCAGTCGCTGGAAGGTCGCAGTGAGATGGGCGAAGCCTGCCAGGGAAGGCAACGACGGGAAGCAAACCAGGCAATGGTGGTCAGAAGGAGGAGACGGCAACAATTGTTGGGGACTCGGGCATGCTTCCATCCTCAGGCTATCATCGGCCTCATGGCCGGGAGGAAGGGGCAAGTCGCATTTGTGATGCTGCTCAGCGGAGTCTCGGTCAAAAGCCACTGGTTCAACTCGTCAGTCCGCCATCTTTGGATTCAATTGATATGCCTTTTGGAGCCTTCAAAAGGTGGGGGTGGGGGAGGGGGGGTGGGGGGGGGTGGTTTGCAAGTTCCATGAGGTTGAAAGAAGCATGTTACTGCTTCCAAACTTCCAGGTTGGAAGAGCTCCGCACCCATTGCCATTCGGACTTTGTGGCCTGTCCCTTGTATGATACGTATCCGTCTCTCACTTAACCTAGATCCTTATCTCCAGACCTGATCCTGCAGAAAAGGGAAAAGTTTTGGCCATCTTTCCTGCCTCATTACCATCTAGCATCTCCGTGGTCCCACTTGCAGTTCACGGTGTGAATGTTGTCGATGGAAGCGAGGATGGAAGCTGCGCCCTCCGTATTCATGCACAGTGCACGGGGCGCAATTCGCACGGTCTCGCTGGAGACCCTGCGCCTCGACACGCAACGCAACTCGAAGCCATCAACTGATGGAACATGCGGAAGTGGAGGAAACATCAACATTTTGCATTTCCAGCAATTCACCCCCCCGACGCCCAGCTGCGCCCGCACGGCTTGCAGGCCGTTTTCCCGACCGCTCGTTCATCTTCGGAGGGCAGCCCGGACGCAGAGCTGTCTGCTAATCGGTGCACTCGATCAAGGGACGCCGAGCTCGATGCCTGACTCTCGGTAATAAATTCACGGGCTGCATCGGCCACAGACAAGAGGGCGTCCGCCATTCGAGACCGACTTCCAGAGACCTTCGGCACCACGACCACGAGGGTCCGTATCGGGTCTATCGACAGTCCCCTTCAAATTCACATTCGTCGTCTCTCGCTCCCTGGGCGATCGATTCCAATTACCACCCCGCCTTTCGCTGAGCCAGACCGCATGCCTACCTTCGACTCCGAGGCATCGTTCACCCGTCTCTGACCGCTCGCCGCTTTTCGTGTTCAATACCGACATCGGTTCGGGCTTTTACAAGGCCTAACCACCGACCATCATGAACGCGGACCTCAGTCTCTCCCAGGCCCTCGGCGGCCTGCGGATTGCGAACCCTGACGATTCTCCGAACCAGTCCCCGGAACCTTCGACTGCTCCGGACGATGCTCAGACAAGTCAGCCCGATCCCGCGACCAGAGCTGCAGAGAATGACACTACTCGGACTCCTCAAGATGCTGAATCCCAACCAGTCGCCCAAGGGTCTCGACAACCGCATACATTCGAGGCAGCCGCGGCGATCCTTAAGAACGCTCAAGACAACTTGAATGCTGCACGGGGCTTCACAAACCCGGCAAGCTCCGGCGATCACCCCCGCGCTGCAGAGCAATACGGCACGTACGGGTCAACAAACGAGGGTCACCCGCCAGGCTCCGCGCCCCTTCCAGGCCAGAGCAGAGTCGTTAAGTACGATCAAAGGGGGGCGTATTCCGATCCAAGGAACGAGCAGTCTCGGTCTTCGGTGTACGGATCGAGAAGCGACCCAAGGTTCGACCAGCCCGCCCCTTCACAGATCCCGTCGCGTGAACCGAGCCGGTCGCATCATTCGGGCCGACCCGGCCCCTCCCAGCCAGGACACGGCCCTAATGGCATGCCGCTGCCCAGGAGAACCTCGTCAAAAGCGGCAGGCGGAGGATATGCCACCATCCCCGGCATCCCGCAAGCGCCGCCAGGGAGCTACGGACCCGAGATGCCGATGCTCAAGAGCAGCGAGGAGTGGAAGGATCGGGGTGCGGCAGTCAGCATCAGGAGGGAGGTGGATGCCGAAGGGAGAACCATCATTAAGTCCGTCAAAAAGGGCGTTCGCGACTTCTCCTTTGGCAGGATACTGGGCGAGGGTTCCTACAGCACCGTGTTCCTCGCGACGGACCGCCAGACCCTCCGCGAGTACGCCGTCAAGGTGCTCGAGAAGAAGCACATCATCAAGGAGAAGAAGATCAAATACGTCAACATCGAGAAGAACACGCTGAACCGCCTCACCGACCATCCCGGCATCGTCCGGCTCTACTACACCTTCCAGGACGAGTCGTCCCTCTACTACGTTCTGGATCTCTGCAACAACGGAGAGCTGCTGGGCGTCCTGAAGAAGACAGGGACGTTTGACGTCGAGTGCACAAGGTTCTACGGCGCGCAAATCCTGGATGCCATTGCGTACATGCACTCGAGAGGCGTCATCCACCGCGATCTCAAACCGGAGAACGTGCTGCTGGACGACCAGATGCACATCAAAATCACCGACTTTGGCACGGCCAAGTTGCTGCCGGAACCGCGCGATCCGAGGCCGCCCGAGAACCCGCCAGGACAGGACAGCTCCCAGGACGACAGTAGGAGCGCGTCCTTCGTCGGCACGGCAGAATATGTGAGCCCGGAGCTCTTGACCGAAAAGGCGGTGGGCAAGCCGAGCGATCTCTGGGCCTTCGGGTGTATCATCTACCAGCTCCTCGCCGGCCGGCCCCCTTTTAAGGCTGCGACAGAGTACCTGACCTTCCAGAAGATTGTCGGCTTGGAGTACGAGTTCCCCGCAGGCTTCCCCCCTGCCGCGCGGGATCTCGTCGAGCGGTGCTTGGTGCTGGACCCGGCCCGGCGCCTGACGGTGGAGCACATCATGAACCACGAATTCTTTGACGGTCAGCAGTTTGGCAAGGAGCTGTGGCGCATGAAGGCGCCGCGCCTGCGTCCCTATGTCCCTCCCGCGCAGGAGCCCCACATCATCCAGCTCAACGGGTCGGGCTCCAGCCCGCCGAAGCCCCCTACATCTCGAGGGCAGCACGCGCCGCCGAACGGCTCGCGGCCCGCCAGGATCATCACGGAGCTGCCGCCGCCTACGCAGCTCGACATTGAGTGGTCCCCCGTGTTGACTAGGAATAACGAGAGGATACTGAAGCTCGGCGACCTCATGGTCATCTCGTCGCCCATCCCCAACAGCCCGCACGGGCGGGGCGACGGCGACGGGCACAAGAAGCTGTCGCGCTTCTTTGGCGGCAGCACGACCAAGAAGCGGCAGCGGCTCGTCATGATCACGTCTAGCGGGCGCATCGTGCTCGCGCCAGCCGGCGGCGAGGAGAAGCGCGCCAAGCAGGAGATCTCGCTCCTGGCGCCGGATTGTGTTTGGAAGACGCAGATCGACGCCAAGGGGCAGACGGTGTGGTGCGTCGATACGGTAGGCCTCATCTTCTGCAACAGACTGATCCAGGACAAACACTAACAATTTTCAGAACGGCGTCCACTACACCTTTGAGGAACCCAAGTCGTCCCAACAATCCAGCGACGCCAAGTTCTCCGTCGACGACTGGATTGAGTCCCTAGAACGGGCGCGCGACCTCGCCCTTTCGCAGAACCAGGCCGGCTCGTACCACGGCGACAACGGCTTCGGCGACATGTCGTCGGCCATGTCGAGCCCCGCCAGTACCATGGGCGGCGCCAACTTTGTTGAGGGCACCGGCGGCGCTGGTGGTGGTGGTGGCGGGTACAGTGTCAGCGATCGGTCGGGGCGGAATCCCCTCAGCCGCAGCCAGGCCAGCCTCGAGGAGGTGAATGTTAAGCGCAATCGGTTCAGCAAGAGGCAGTCCAAGAATGGGCTGGGGGCGGCGTTTTGACTCTTACTCCTGAGGTGCTGCTGCTGGTGTTGCGTCGAGGAAGGGGATTGAGGCAGTTGGCCGTTGTTTCTGTGGTGGGGGAGGAGTGAGGCTTTGCCACTGTGTGGTGGCGGAGGGATGAAGTGGTGGGATATGGCCATTCACATAAATGCATGGGATGGGTCTTATTGGGGAACGTCCCTGTGGCTCTTGCTCTGGGTGGGAGGAGGCATAGCATTCTTTTTCTTTTTGACTTGCGACTATTATCACGTTTTGTAATGGGCATTCTGGTCAGCGCGGCGTAGGCTTCGTTCGGGTCATCCATCCGCTCGTCTCGCTGCCTGGTCAACGAGCGCTGTTCTTAGCATTGGCATTGGCATTCGTTTGCGCAATGGGGCTTCATCACATGGCTTTGCGAGGTATTCATGGAGACATGCCACCCGTCTAGGAGGGCGGATACCTTACTGGACCCGGAGGAGGGGAAGAGTTGCAAGCACCAGGGATGCGGCAGGACAGTCAGTCTTGCAGAGGTAGTCAGACCCATGAGGTCCCCTAAGCATAGTTAAATAACCAGCGAAGCGTTCTTCAAACAGAATCGTATGGCTCAGTGACTTGTGCAATGCATGATCTCTTACCTGAAATTGGCCTTAAGTACCATAGTTACAGAGAAAAGGGCTCCATGTATGGCGGTCTGTGCTGTGCCGCAACAATTCTCTGTAGCCTCTCCCAGCATCAGCCAAGCCCAATCCAGCTCAGAGCGGATCCTGCGACTTTGATTCAAACGAACTCCACAATTTCCAAGACGACGCGACAGACGCGCCATCAGAGCCGGAAACCGAGCGCCAGACCGACCACCATCGACCGAAAAGAATTGATTGGTTACGCTGTCGCCTGTTCTCAACGATACACTAGCGCAGGACAACGTCACTCAGACTCCAGCTACGATGCAGCCGCAGTATCGCGGATACACACCGCAACATGTGGCCCCGCGGCCAGGAGTCCAGCATCCACAACGCCGAGGCGGCATCGGTACGTGAAGAATTCGTCCGATTTCCCTTTCCCCGTTTCTCAGAACCGGAACCCCGGCTTCCCTGCGCTCCGCTTTCGCCTTCCCCCCCGGCCCTCCGGGACTCGCTAGGCGGGTGGAGATCCGATATCATTGCACTTGCGGTGGCAGATTCCAGTCTTTGACACCGGCGCATCGCGGCGCAAATCGCAGCATCATCACCAGACGTTATCTTCATCTGACTTTTGCTTTACACAGGCCCCATGATGTCCGCCGGCGCCGGCCCGCACCACTCGGTGCCCATGACGCAGGCCCAGATCAACCAGCAGCACCACCAGCAGCAGCAGGCCAACCACCTCGCCAAGCTGCGCAGCCGCAAGCCGACCGACAAGAACCTGCCCGACGGCGTCGAGGAGATCTTGGTCGGCGAGGGCAACCTCGGCGCCGCCTACAAGCAGCTGCGCGACCTGGAGCGGAGGCTGGACGCCACCATGACGCGGAAGAGGCTGGATATTGTGGACTCGTTGAGTCGTAATACAAAGGTATCTCTCTGTTCTGATGGATGGTGAGATTTAGTGGCTGACACAGGCTGTAGCGGTACAAGACGCTGCGCATCTGGATCAGCAACACGGTCGAGGACCAGTTCTGGCAGAACAACGGCCTCAACGTCGACACGTTCGACTTTTCGTCCAACCTCGAGTCGTCCTATCGCGTCAAGATCGAGGGCCGGCTGCTCGACGACGAGTACGAGCTGGACGCCGACGAGGAGGAGCAAAAGACCGGCGAAGCGACCGAGGCCGACGGCGGCGATAAGATGGAGACGGACACGCCCAGCAAGAACAAACCCACCAAAACCGCGCCGGCCGCCAAGCGCCCCCGGCTATCGTACTTCTTCAAGGCGCTGACGGTGGACTTTGACCGGCAAAAGACGCGCCCCGGTGCGGAGCCCAGCGTGGAGTGGAAGAAGCCCGACCGGACCCCGGCAGGGGCGGGTAACCTCCCCGCCATGGCCGATTTTGACGAGTTCACGTTCAAGCGCAACGGCGACGAGAACATGAACATCACCATCAACCTGTTCCGGCATGAGGACCCGGAGCGGTTCGAGCTCAGCCCGGAGCTGGCCGAGGTCGTCGACATGCGCGAGGCAACGCGTCAGGAAGCGGCGCTCGCGCTGTGGGAGTATATTCGGTTGATGGGCCTGCAGGAGGATGAGGAGAAGCGGAATTTTCGGTGTGATGATCTGCTGAGAAGGGTATGTCCTCCCTCCTTCCTCCTCTAACACCCCCTTCTTTCTTGATGAGATGTGATATTTACTCGGCGTAGATAATCCCCCGCGAAATGGGCTACATCCCCCACCTCAACGACTACCTAACCCCCCACCTCCGCCCCCTCCCGCCCATCAAACTCCCCTACACGATCCGCGTCGACGAGGACTTCCACAAGAACCCGCAACCCACAATCTACGACGTCCGCGTCGCAGTCGACGACCCCCTCCGCGCCAAACTCTTGCCGTTCCTCCAAAACCCGCAGTACGCCACCTTGCTCAAGGAAGTCTCCCTCCTCGACGACCAGCTGGCCACGCTCGTCCAGGCCATCGCGCACTCGAAAGCGAAGCATACCTTCCTTTCGTCCATGGCGGCCGATCCCGTGGGGTTTGTCAAGTCGTGGCTGAGCTCGCAGAAGAGGGATCTGGAGGTTATTATGGGTGAGGCGACTAGGGGTGGCGGGGAGGATGCGAGCGGGGATGAGTGGCGGAGGGGTGGGAGGGATAGTATCTGGGCGACGGTGAACGCGAGGGAGAGTGTGAATGTGCTGTTGGCGAAGCAGCCTTTGAGGGGATGAGGTGATTTACCTGAGAGGGCGGTTTGGGTGGGAAGGAGGGGGAAGAGGAAGGGGTCGGTAGATTATGGGGCGTTCTGTCGGTGGGAAAAGGGATGGCGTTGATTAGGTAGTTATTCCTGGGTAGTGTATTCCTGAACTCAGTTGAGGCAAGTTATCTATGAGGTTGTTTGATGGAGGTGATGTTGTTGAATGTGGTGATGGCGAGGCGTTCATCACTTGTATTGTACGAATGATTAGAACCATCCTTGAAACAAATCATCGAGTCTCTTGTCCAGATGTGCTAAAGTAAGGGTATCATATCAACTCATAACCTCATATCATGCTCCCAATGTCGCCATCCCTCCCGCCCAGAAATGCAATGCTATCCGACGCCTCCGGTACCAAGATATCCTATACAACAAACATGTAAACAAATAGTGCAACTGATGCTCAGTCCTCCGTCAAGTCCAATACCTCCACCTCACTCATCCGCCAGGCCTTTCTGCCTTTCCCCTTTCCAGCTTTTGCCTCCGAGCTATTGAGGGCAGCCAGCACGGCGTCCGCTTCCTCCCGGGGGACTTCGACTTCGCTAAAGAATCCTTGTCCGCCGAGGCTGGTGCGCGGGATGTAGAGCTTTGTTGTTGCTGTTGCGCCTTTTGCCGTTTCCGTGATCGCGGGTGCTGCTGTCGCGGTGGTTGTTTCTGTTGTTACGGCTGCTGATGCGAGGATTGTTGCGGCGGTGATGGGAGGATCGCTGAATGGATCTAGGTCGGCGGCAGCTGTTTGGTGCCGTTCTCCTTCGGCGGGCTTGTCTCTGCCTGTCAAAACAGGCGCATCTGGAAGTTGTGAATGAGGTTGCGCAGACAGTGTGCGATGGCGGACCGGTGGTGGCGGGGACGCGAACGGGTCATCGTCACTGCCGATGTCGACGCCTTGTTTTTCGCTGGTCTTCCGACCGAAAACGCTCGACCTCGATGATTGTTTGACTGGCGGGAGAGGAATGTCCTCGTCGTCCGACAGTATCTCGATCGGCTCTGAGACGAGGGCATGCGACTTGGTGTCAGCCTTTGACGAACTGGCGTTCTTCAAGACGCGACCAAAGTCCTTGATCGACTTCTGTGTTGTCGAAACTGGTACCGCCTCCTCGGCCCCGCTCTTGACCCTCTTGAACGGCCGCGGCTTCTTCTCTGCTTGCGGCTTCGAAGCAACCGTCTCCTCTTCAGCGCGCTCCTCCGAGACCGGGAACCGCTGCTTCCTCGGGCTGGGAGACGGGCTGAATAACGGCGGCGGTGAGGGAATATCTCCCACGGGAGGACTGGTCCGCTTGGCCTTCGTTGGCGTTATCTGACTGCATGTCACACCCGCCCGACGAGCCGCAGGTGATGCAGCGGCAGCGACAACAGGGCTAGACTCGATAAGAATTGCCTCCCTGTCAGAGCCGGCACCGATAGACTTGGACTGAACCTGTGTGGCGGCAGATGAAAAAGACTGGGCGGCCCTGGGACTGGCTTGTGAGCTTGCGAGCGTCCAGGGGTTGACGTCCGGCGGCGGCTTGGCCTGGGAAGAGGTGGAGGTCTTCTTGGACTGCTTACTTCTTCCCCTTGTTGGCGCGGGCGGGTTGCGCTGGCTGCTGATTCTCGGGGGCGAGGAAGCAAGCTCGAGACTCGGAAGGTCTTTGGTTGGGCTCGCGGCGGCGGGCTTCGTCACATTGTTGAAGTACTTATCCAGCGCTCCCACTGGCATGTCCGTCTTTTTGGCTCGGGTCTTCCGAGTTCCCTTCGTCGCAGCCCGCTGCTCCTTCAGGCGCTGCTTGCCCTCCCAGTCCTCCACGGTCAAGGGGACTCCCAGCTTTGCCACAGTTTCTGGAATCCAGACGAGCTCTGGCTGGAACGGATCAAACGGTTTCCTGCCCGAGCTTCTTGGTTGCTCACCGCCAAGTTCCTCTGCAGCCTCGTCCTCGAACTCGTCGTCGCTGTTCAGGGCGATGCCGCTCCGGCCAAATGCCTCCACCTCCTCTTCCGGCTCTGCGTCGAAGTCCAGTTTGACGATATCCGCCGGAACAAACGATATTCGCAACTCGGGGGTGGCGTCGGTGCTGAAGTGTGCGCGTTTGCTCGAAATGGCTTTAACGAGCGCCGACTCGTCATTCTGTTTTAGGTCGAGATCGTCATTGCTCGATCCCGTAGACGCAGACCTCTCGAGGAACCTCTGAACCAAGAGACTCGAGGCCAGTACCCTCGTAAGCTTGACGGCGCCGATACGAAACGCCCAGTCAAACGTCTCGCGGGTGAACTCGCGCAGCCCGACGACATCAACCGTGCTGGTAGGTGGGAACCCGCTTTTCAGCCGTTCAATCGTCGCCTCCTTTGACACAACCGGATGCGTATAATACCTCAGCACCTCCATATTCGGAAAGCTCTCGGGAATCTCCAACGCCTTGTGCCTCGTCCTGAAGAAGTCGCTCTCATTCGTGCGCAGCTCATGCAGCAGCCTCGCCTTCCACGCCGCCAGGCCGTGCCTGTCCGCCCTCTTAATCCGGCACAGGTCGCGCCCGAACCCAGCCCTTGCCGCCTCGCAGGCGACTTTCACGCCGCACCCAGGCACGCCTTCAGGCAGGTAATCCCCACCACTCATCAGCGCGACCAACACCATCCCCTCCCGATCCAGCCCGCTCGCGCCCGCCGCGACGGCAGCAGCATCGTACACCGACACATGCGTCGGCGTCTTGGACCCCCTCGGTCCCTCGGCAGACCAATTCCTCAGCGTCCTGCGACAGCCAAACATGATGGTATCCACGTCCTCGCTCAGCACGGCATCAACGACGCCGGCCTGCTCGAGCAAAGCGCACTCGGCTTCGGCCTCTCCGGGGGCGTCGTGGATGGCGAAGCCAAAGAGGCGGATCAGGCGCTTGGCCATGGCTGTTGCCACTGCGTCGCCGCCGCGGCCGGCGGAGCGCTTGTTGCGTTTAAAGGCGGGTTTGTTGGGCCCGTCGAAGACGAAGAGCGGGTGGATGGCGAGGCTGAGGAGGCGGATCAGGCGGTAGAAGAGGGTGCGGATTGCGGGGTTGGCGCCGCCTGGAGGAAAAAAGCGTAATTGTCAGTGCTTTTGTTCGGGGGTAGAGGGAAGGAGGAGGACGCACCCCTTGCTGCTTGGACTTGGAATTGCCATATCGAAAAGTCGATGGCCAGTCGGAGGGGCCGGCCGGTCTGCTCGAGAGTGTCGACGGCGAGTTTGCAGAGAGATACCCGCTCGCCGGGGCCGATTTCCTTGTAGATGCTGCATGCGCAAGGTTAGTCTTCTCACTCCTGGACTTTAGAGGCGAATCTCGAAGGAGGAGTAGGTTCACCCTTTGATGCCCATCTTGGCCGTGTTGTGTTTTCGGTGGCAGAATAAAAAAAGAAGCAATCGTCAAGCCATAATAAGCAAAATCGAGCAACTCGAAGCTGCTTTGCCGCAAAGCGACGGAGCAAATGGAGGTGGAGGGTGAAGCTGGAACGTTGATCGCTTTGTTGACGTTATTCCGTTTTGGGGAAGAGGGAGGGTTGTCGGAGCCACCAGTATACGGTTTAGTTGCATGAAGCAACTGAGCGATGATGATGCATTTATCGAGACGTCCTGCCGCGCTTGGCTTCAAACGCGTCGACTCGAGTGCATGCGTCGTTAACGTCCATTTGAAGGTGTGGATGAGATATTCTTCACTTCGAAGGCCAAAATAAGAGGAGCAATTTCTCATTTCGCCTGATAAAAGCCCGTTCAACTTCTGACCCAAACTCATGAGACCATAATTATTTCCACCCATGACGACCCCCTTGGGCTCAGCACCGCTCCCCCACCGGTCGGTTGCTAACATCCGATCACCCCCCGGAGCCGGCGCCGGCCACCACCACCACGGGCAACACCACCACCAGAGCGGACCATCCACCCCAATTCGGCCTATCCCCTCCAATTTTGGCTCCCCCTCCAGCCTGCGCGCGGACGAGGAGATCCTCATCATCGAGATCGGCACGCGTAAGCTGCAGGTCGGCTTCGCAGGGGACTCGGCGCCACGAGGATGTGTGTGGTTCGGGCCCGACCAGCAACGCCGGGTTGGGGACTTCAGGGAGTGGCAGGCGGATTACCGGTATGACTGGCGGAGTGCGGCTGCTGGTGGGCTGTGGGGGAGGGATCATGAGCTGTGGTGGTATGATGTGCGCGGGGTGGATTTGGGGTTGGTTGGGGATCGGATTGAGAGGGCTTTGAGGGAGGCTTTTACGAAGTGGGTCATTCACTCACTCAACAAGTCGTTTTATTTATGGAGGTGTGTGTTGTGCTGATGAGGGATACAGGTACATGCTCATCGACTCGCGGCCGCGGAGGATGGTCTGGGTCCTTCCGTCTTCGCTGCCCATCCCGCTGCTCTCGGCCGCCCTGGACAGCGTCTTCAGTCGCTTCCAGCCGCCCACCATCTCGCTGCTCTCGTCTCCGCTTGCCCTGGCTGTAGGCGCCGGCGTGCGCTCGGCGCTCGTGGTGGACATGGGATGGAGCGAGACGGTGGTCACGAGTGTCTACGAATACCGCGAGGTCGCTTCCAGGCGGAGTGTCCGCGGCGGCAGGATGCTCGTTGAGCAGACGCACAAGCTGCTTGCCAAGAATCTCCCCGAAACACAGAAGCGAACCGACGGTAAAGACGAGTATGTCGTCAGCTTCGAAGAGTGTAGCGACATCACCACTCGCATGGTCTGGTGCAAATCCCGGCTGCGCTCCGGCTCAGCGCAACCGCCTTCCGATTCCCTCGCAACTGTTCACGAGCATGACGAAGGCGAATTCGACGACCGGCCACCATCAAGGAGAACAGGCACGGTCACCATCCCGCTCCGCTCATGGCTGTCACCCACAACGCTGGAACTCCCCTTCGACGCCCTCGCCGAGCCCTGCGAGGACGCCTTCTTCGACACCCAATACTCCGCCACAAGCTTCGACGACCACGAGCTGCCCCTCCACCTGCTAGTCTACCGCAGCCTCCTCCAGCTACCAGTCGACGTCCGCGCCCTCTGCATGTCCCGCATCATCTTCACCGGCGGTTGTGCCAACGTCCTTGGCCTCCGTCAGCGGATCTTTGACGAGGTATCTCACCTCGTTCAGCAGCGAGGCTGGGACCCGGTTGTGGGAAAAGGCGTGGACCAACTCCGTACCAACCCCAAACTGAAAAGGCGAGGCGGAGGAGGAGGAACCTTTCAAGCAGGCGATACAACGTCCTTCCAACCCGGCGAAGGCGAAGAACAAGACGGCGTCTGGCACGACGCAGCCAACTCCGTCCCAGAAACAGATCTCATCGAGGAGCAGCTGAAGCGCGGGACCGACAGGCGACCTCGCGTGCAGGGCGAGCTGAGAGCCATTGAGTCTGTTGGCGCATGGACGGGCGCGAGCCTGGTTACGCATCTTAAAGCGCCGGCTATTGCTACTGTTGAAAGGGAGGCGTGGTTGCAGCATGGGGCTGCGGGGGCGAGCAGGCCGAGCGAGGTTGATTTGAAGACGCAGCAGAGGCAGAGTTTGGGGCCGGGGGGGTTGATGAGGGGGGCTGGGGTTGGGGGGGCTTGGACTTTGGGTGTTTGGGGAGCATCTTGAGAGAGCATTCTTTGAAGATGTCGGGTGTGGTGAGGCTTTGCGTGTTTCCTTAGTAAGTGCTACGATTAATACCCTTTTGCTGTTTATTCTAGCAATCCTTCTCCGTGATGAAGTACCTTTTGTGTCAGGGGATCGGTGCCGAGGGTTTTATGGAGGTGGAAATGGTGCGGCGATTGTATGTTTACACCGCCTCTTTACCCCTGAGATATGGTGAGCATTACTGACTGCTGCTGGCGATGAACCTCCGGTTTCAGGGCAGGTGAATAGGAGATGACTTTGCTGTTTCCGGAGCCTTTCAACCATGACAATTTCTGCCTGGTATTCCTTCCTTTTCCTCTCAGGCCTTCCAAGGTCCCCAAAGTTGGACTTGCCTTCCTCCTTTTGTCTGATGTTCTCTGGAAATCAGTTCCTTCCTGCATTCACTGGCAAACTCCGTGCCTGCACTTGCCTTCCTGGTTTTTCCTGTGCCCCAAGCCACTCGTTATTTCTGCTGCAGTGCACTCTTCGACCGATTCTGCCTCTCTCATCCCTTTTCCCATTTTCCTCGACCTGCCACACTGTGCCATTTTGCATCGTCCACCTCTTGTTCTTTGTCCAGCTCTCTATTCAGGACCCGGCAACGACACCTATCGCTTTGCTCCACGCCCTTCCTGTCCTTTTTGCAAGTTTTTGCATTTCGGACTCGACTACCTCGTCGCCACTCCTCGCCAACCCACCTGGAACCCGTTTAAGCCGGTTTCTCCCAACTTCGCCCGCACCAGGTGGACTGCCCGTCGCCCGGCCGCCAACCTCTTGCCGGTCTGCTTCCAGTGTCTGGTAAGTTACTTTCTTGCTTCTCGCAACACCACCGACATCCACAACTCGCAAACTCCGCACCACTTCACACGCGGACCTGTGCCACAGTTTTGCAAAGGTTGTTGTTTTTGTTTTCTACGACGCAATGAGACAACCCTCCCTTCGCAGGCGTGCCAGGCGCTTGCTCCAGCACCTCAAAGACCTTCAAGACGACGACTGTGCCATCATTCCCCCGACTCTATATGCGATAAAACACCTCCTGCAGCTCAACAAATGTTGCAGGTTCATCGAGGTCAAAATCGACTCGCTGACAGCCAACACACCCTTCGAATCCCACCGCTCCCTTTTGCCCAACTTCATCGTGTCACAGCTGGAGGAGCAGAGACTGACAGACCGGGACAGCGAGCGAGTTCTCGTGCCGCCCATTGCCGCCTTTGCCATCCAGTCCCTGCCATCAGCTTCTGGTCGCGACAAGTCGTATCCCACATTGTTTCGCTGGCACTACCCGCCGAGGCACCGGACCTACTACGTCTTTGCCCACATCAACCACATCATGGCTCGCCGGACCTACACTCTCACTGAGCTTCTGGGTCTGCGCGCGAATCAGGCCCCGGCGGAAATTCTGGCCTGGGCGAAGAATCCCGAGATTGGTATGCTCGAGATCGTCGGTAGCTCTGCTGGCTTGTGCTAACTGAAGACTCCAGCCGACATAGTCCGCCGTACCGCGAGAGGGTCGTCTGGCTCTGGATCCAGTTGCAGACTGCCGACCGCAAGACACAAGGACGATTCGTCTGTCACCTCTGACGAACTCATCTTCAAGGGCACCGTCAGCCGCCGCATGGGCCGTGAGTTGGCCCGAGAAGCTTCCCACAATTCCATCCGCCCGCATCCCCGAGAGCACGCCCGAGACATCGCTCGAGACGATTCTCAGGCGTCGTCCCAAGACCCTTCGCGCCCAATGGAGTGGAAGTACCGCGGCCGAAGCGAGACTGAAGCTGCCACGGCAGAGCCCATCCCCGCACCCACAGGCGTTCCAGCCCAGCGCGACGAAGGCTTCCAGCGTTTCTACAAGGCTGTCGTCTCCCCCACGCACGTTCGCGTCACGGCCGGCGGCCGTATTGTTCCCAACACACGCGGCCCGCCGTCGCCTACTGCCAAGCGGACGAGCGACAACTCGGTGATGGACAGTCCGGCTGTGCCCGACAAGACAGCGGTGGCCAATCCGCCGGCCGCCCCCGTCGCTCCGATCGCTCTCGGCCAGGTTCCTGTGTTGCCCCAGCTTCTGCCTGGATACCCTCCTGGATTCCAGTCAATTCAGGCTCCCGTCTCCTTTGTCCCTATGGCTTTGGGCACCCATCTGCCCCCCGGCTTCTCGTTTGCCCAGCCCGCTGTCAACCCGGCTGTCATTGCGCCACTTGCGCCAGGCCTCCCCAACACCCAGGCAGGGGACGATCAGAAGGTCAAGCCTTCGGTGCCCGAGCCGTTCTTCTACAATGGGCAGCTCATGTACCCGGTTGGGGCGTTCCCGGCTCCTCTGGGAAATCCGATGGTCCCTATTCACATGGTGGGCGTCCCCCATGGCGTGGCGCCGCCCCTCCCCGGCCAGTACATGCAGCCGCAGCCGACTCGGGCGGTCTCGACGTCTTCGGCAGCCCCTGGCTCTTCATATGCACCCTCTACCCACAGCCTGTCTGGAATTCCGCCCGTTAACCACATTGTCCCAGCTAATGCCAACTTCAATGCGGCTTCAGCCCCGCCCATCTCGTCCATCAAGCCTAGCGACATCACCAAGAAGCAGATTGCCGCGTTCAAGCAGAACCTCAAGTACCACGAGGATCAGCTGCAGTACAATCGGCACCAGATCGACGAGAAGGATATGGAGCAGAAGATCCAAACCATCAAGGGCCACATCCAGAGATTCGAGGCGACTCTGCGAAGCCAGCTCGAATATGAGGAAGCACACCTCAAGGCCACTCAGGGTAAGGAGGAGCAAAAGCCGCCCCAACCTGCCGCGGTTGCTGAAGAGCAAAAAGCCCCGTCTCAGCCGCCTCCGCCGGCCGCGCCCCGTGAGTACGGAGCCCTCATCGCTCAGAAGGAGACGGATGAGGCAGTCAACCAGAGAATTGCTCTTGCGACCCATGGCCTCAACACCAACATGGGCGAGAGCGGCAAGGCCACGTTCCGGAGTCCCGTGGAGCCGACGGTCCCGCAGATGAACGCTTATCCCAACGCAGCGGGCCTTCCCAGCGATGCAGCGCTGGCTCCCGTCTTTCAGCCTCGCGGCTATGCTTCGACCTGGACGGGCAGCAACTATGCCAGGGAGATGAAGGCGTACGAAGAGGCCGAGAAGCGACTGCTCGCGGTCGAGTCCAAGAGTATGGAGCACATGCGTGCGGGCGAGCGGTGCGTGTCGCAGCCATTTGCTGCGTCGGGGGCTCCAGTCACGCAACCGGATGCCAACGCCCATCCTGCCGACAGCTCGAGCCGGGCTCGCAGCACTGGCGCCAAGCAGCAGAACAATTATGGCGTGCCCTACCTGCTCGGCACGCTTCCCAAGGGCGTCAACCCACGCACGGCCAGAGACCAGGACTACATCTACAAGCGCCCGCTGACTGATGAGGAGCGTCGAGCTCGGTTCCTGTATTGGGGCAAGGCGCCCAAGTCGGCCGTCAAGGGTCTGCCAAAGTTTGACGGGAAGCATTTCTATCCGCCGTCGCCCGTCAAGGAGCACTCAGAACCAGCTCAGGAGTCTGAGACTCGCACGACGGACTCGGAGGGCGACCCGTTCCGTTCCACGACTCCAGTGCAGCGCGCTGAATCCAGGGGCTTGTCGGCGAGCGAGGATAACTGCACCGCTGGCAGGCTGACCCGGTCCATCTCTTTTGAGACTCAGGTCAACAGCGGCTCGGAGGACTTTACGGGCGGGGCGCCCCTCAGGGGTGAGGACAGTGCGGATGCCGGCTCGGTTGGTTCCACCGACCGTCGCGGCGAGAACCCAGGGTATGTCTTTGAGTTGATGGGTACTACGGCACGAGCTGACGTGAGCAGTGCGAAGCTTTGGCAGTCGATGCTGAAGAAGGGGCCGACCAGCAGCGCGCTGTCGTCGACCACGGCCCAGGGCTTCCTGCCGCACTACACGGGCAACGCCGCCGCATCCTTGACACCTTCGTTGACCACGAACCAGCTCTCTTCGGCCAGGGACGTCCCAGGCAAGGTCTCTGACATGCACGACGCGAACGAGAATTCGCTGTTGGCTGCTCCCGAGAAGCGCGAGAACTGCCCTCCCGGAGGTGTGAGTGCTATGGAGGAGCAGTTCAAGCACCTTACCATTGAGGCAGCCCGGCGTAACCTTACGTCGGGCTTCAGCATGTGAAGTATGGGACAGCATTGACGGAGCTGGGGAGGTGTCAGCATCATGATATGTTATGGCACTGATAACGAAGCACGGAACGACAGTGTTATGTCTTTTTATTCATTATTTGGGAGCCACCCTCAGGTGCGCTGTAGAGTTATGTCGTGGAAGACGGTTGTCTGTCCGGGGGATCTTGCGGGGGTAGGAGCATGTTATACCGAGGGCAGCTTACTATTAGATGATGTAGAATAGGGCTTTGATACAACAGAGAGAGTATTGCAGTGTTAAGTTTGGGTTTCTGATTTTGTGTTTGTTGTGTTGTTGGAGTGACTGCCGTTGTTGGAGTGACCCTCTCTTAGAGCTATGCTAACCACCCCCCTCAGCGAGAGGAGTGCATCATGGTCATGTGCTTGTTGGTCTGCGGTTGCTTTCTCTGGCAGTGTCTCCAACATGACCGCAGTGTCTTTTCCCCGTTGTTTGACTATTGCAGAGTCAATAAGTGTGGGTTTCTTGAGGGTGTCGAGTTGGGAGTGGGTGTGTCCCAGGCCTGTCACATGTTAACAATAACCTGTCCACGAACAGGACAAGGCTACGTCCTTTCGTGGGTTGTATGTGCCTGCCTTTCTGGACAATGTTCTGGTGAAGACGACTGCGATGTTCTTCTCCTTCATTTAACGTTACACCTGGCGGTCTTGGTGTCATGTCCAGTCCCGGAACTTGGGTGGCGAGGTTTAGAAAAAGGAGGGAGGTCTGGTACACCAGCACAGCAGTTCAGTTCAGTGCTGCTTCGAGGGCTGAGGAGTTTGCTAGAGCGGGCACTGTATGTTCGCCTTCAGTTTCCTCCCTCCTTGCTTTCGTTACTTGCTTTTTGCCTGCTTGGTTGCTCGTGGCTGCAGTCGAGCAATGTTGAGCTGAGTGTGTCTGGCCAGAGCGGGTAGGAGACGAGAGTTCTGGTTATTGATCCTTAGCTAATCTCGAAACTGTACTTCCGCTTCGACGTGCTGGGCGTCCTGGGCTGTATGCTTGTGTGGACAGGTATGCTGAAGGTTGCTTTTGTTTACTGAGAGACCCATAAGACCTCCCCCCACAACACCAACGCCGATGCAGGTTGATAGATGTACAAGAAAGAAAAGAAGAAACGAAACCCGCTGAGCGCCTTCCCTAACACCACCGTTTTCCCATTTTCCGCAATCACAGCTCCTTTTCTCCCCGCTGTCCATCTTCGACGACTGAAACGCTCGCTTGCTCGCTTTACCACACCACAAACAACACAACACAACACAACACAGCCCACCAACCGACCCAGACCAAATAAACCAAAAAGACAGTCATCACCCCTTAATATTGAATCAACTAATCCCGATCCAACCACCGATCCAACACCCCCTTACCCTTACCCCCACCCCCCTCCTTACCCTTCTCCCCCTTAACCTTCCCCTGACTCCTCGCCTCCGTCCCCATCCCCCCCGCATACTCGCTCTCCTCCTCCTCCCACTTTTTCCGTTCCACCGTCTTCCGTGCAAGATAGGCCCTCGTAAAGCGCCAGGCCTCAGTATCAGCCAAATTCCAGGCCTCGACAGCGTCGCGGAGGACGAGGTCTTCTTTTTCTACTTCTTTTACTTTTTCTTTTTGCTTGGATGATGATGATGCTTTCTTGTTGTTGGTGCCTGACAAAACGATAGCCTGGGCGTGGGAAAACAAATCCGGTTCGAGGGCAAGTTCTTCCTTGCTCGGTACCGGCCCGTCTTTTTCGCTGTGCAGCGGCGGGGTGTTGCTTTCACCCGTTTTAGTAGACGTGGTGGTCTTGCCCGTGGCAGCGTCGGTAGTAGCCTGGTCGGCGTAGGTCGCGCGGTCGGGGAGGGTAAACCCAAAGTGCCAGTCGAGGTCCTCGGGGACGGGCTGCTCGGCGAGCAGCCAGAGGGAGCGGTATGCGCCGCCCTTGGAGCCTTTGCCCTTTTCTTTCGCTTCGGCGGGGCTGGTGTCGTCGTCGGAGGCGACGGCTTCCTTGAAGCGGAGGAGGCGCGGGGTGGTGGACATTTCGTCTTTGAAGAGAGACGAGGTGAGAGAGATAATCCAGGCGTCGCGCGGGGAGTAGCGGCGGATCCAGGGCACGGAGAGCTGGGGTTTGAGGAAGTTGAGCGTGGACGAGGTGTAGGGGTGCGGGACCGTGCCGATGGTGTAGAGCTTGCTGGACTCAGAGTAGGAGGGTGGGGTGGTGATCCTCATGGGCTTGGCGTCGTCGCAGGGGCGGCACTTGGGGCGGTTCGGAGGGCACGAGTCGGGTAGGGGCGTCTCCGGGCAGTGGGCCAGTCGCTGGGCTAGCTCGTAGGCGGGCGTGATGAGGTGGGTGGTGTGGTGCGGCAGCGGCTTGACCACGGCGATGCCGTCGGTGAAGATGTTTTGCCAGGTGAGGTGCAGGTGCGAGCTGATGAGCTGCGTGAGGCTCTTGAGCCCGGCTGCGGGTGTTGCTTTGATGGCCTCGCCGACCTTGGCGTAGAGAGCGTCGATCTGGCGGGTCGAGTAGTAGGCCAGCGACTTTGGAGCATCATCCACAGAAAACGGGTTCTCCTTCCTCGTTGTTTCCACCGCCGTTGCCACGTCCTCGGCCTTCTTGATCTCCGGGCTGTCCATGGCGGCCTTGACGACCGCGGTCACCTCCCCCTTGGATCCCACAAACAGGCCATCATCCAGGCTCTTGAAGCGCGTCAACTTTGGGAACTCGCCACGGCGGAGGTACGTCAACAAGGGGTCGTCATGGGGCCCCATGGGAAACAGGCGGTGGTGGGCCAGCACGCCGCCGCCCATGTTGTCCCAGGCCAGCCAGCGCATCAGGTCCTCCTTGAGCGCAGGAGTGACATCCTGCAGCCGCTGCAGCTCGTCATACAGCGGGTTGGCCATGGCCTCGGCCGGGCTGAGGATGATGGGCTTGAAGCCCTGGGCCCACCAGGCGCGGCGCCATGTCAGCAGCAGGTCGCTCTCGGCGTTCTTGCTCGGCTCGTCCTTGTTGGCGGTGTTGTCGTAGTAGCAATAGATTGGGGTGCGCGGTTTCAGGACCGGAAGTAGCGCGCGGTTCTCGTCGAGGGTGACGGAGCTGCTGAAGGGGTGCAGCAGCCAGTTCCAGTCGGCGTACCACACCGAGTCGCCGTCCGTGTCGCCCTCCTGGATGGTCGGCGCGTGCGCCGGCTGCTTCCACGGGTTGAGCTTGTTCATCCACGGGCTCTTGAGCGACTTTGGGATCGAGAACCTGTGGCTGGCGGCCTGCAGCCTCGAGCTGGAGCCGGGCAGGGTGAAGAGGAGACTGACGACGGCGAAGAGCGCGAGGCTGACGAGGAGGAGCGAGACGTGGCGCGTGCCGAGGCGCGGCACCGGGCGGCCGCAGACAACGTACTGCCTGGGCATTGTGCCGGATCAAGGAGCGTAGACGTGCTTGTCGAATCAAGCCACAGCGGGCGGTGCTCGATGTCGGATGATCAAAAGGGACAAGACCAGGGTGGGATGCGACGGTATCGAACGAGCGGAAGCCTGGTCGGGTTGTGGAATTGGAATGATTTACACTGTACACTAAATCATGGTTAAACGCGTGCCTCGCTGGCCCGTCGTCTTCCCGTGGTTTCCGGCAGAGATGGCCAAACAATGAGGAAGCGAGAGTTTGTTGGAGTCGTGGTGACGAAGCACAGCAATCGATAAGATAGCGTCCTGCTGCCTTGCGAACGCGCCATGCCGCGATGTCCGCGACAGGATCAGGGCTCCATCGCTAGGTAAATGGAAGCCCCACTTGTCTTTCCGCCAGGGTTAGGGCTATGACTGTCAGTCAGAGACATCAAAATCCATCATCTCTCAGGAAAATGCTCCATGAAGCTTGATTATTTCAAGCAATGATATGATCGATCTTGAACTTCATCAAGAAACTTTAAATTATCTTCCCCTATTCCACTTACTTCTTTTATTCTTCTTATTTATGTTTCGTTAGTTATCCCTTTTACTAATTACCTTTTCTTTTTTTCGTCCTCTTTCTTCTTTTTCTTTCTTTACTTTTGATTTATCTAACGTACATGATAAGCGAGTGACCCAGACAAGCGAGTGACCCATCTTCCGCTACACTATGACAACTATCCTCAATT
>JAMAKQ010000094.1:0-99036 GCA_023628475.1 Chaetomiaceae sp. PF1801
GGAACAGCCGCCTTCCCCTGAGGACCAGCCTGGGGGCTCTGAGTCTGCTGCTGAAGACCGGCCTTGCCCTGGGTGTGTTGAGGAGCAGTCGCCTTGCCCTGAGGACCAGCCTGGGGGCTCTGAGTCTGGTGAGGAACCGCTGTCTTGCCCCAAGGACCAGCCTGGGGGCTCTGGTTGTGTTGCTGAGGAACAGCCGCCTTCCCCTGAGGACCAGCCTGGGGGCTCTGAGTCTGCTGCTGAAGACCGGCCTTGCCCTGGGTGTGCTGAGGAACAGCCACCTTGCCCTGAGGACCAGTCTGGGGGCTCTGAGTCTGCTGTTGAAGACCGCCCTTGCCCTGGATCTGCTGAGGAGCAGTCGCCTTGCCCTGAGGACCAGCCTGGGGGCTTTGAGCTCCAGGACTAGAGGTAGTCTGTTGAAGACGAGCACCAGGACCAGCCTGGGGTGTCTGTGTTTGCTGAGGTCGGCCCTGAGCCCCCGGACCAGCCTGGGGGCTTTGTGTCTGCTGAGGTCGAATTTGAGCTCCAGCACTCGTTTTCTGAAGTTGACCGGCTTGCGGACCCTGCGTTTTCTGGGGAGTGCTAGGACCGGCTTGCGGGCTTTGTGTCTTCTGGGGATGGGCCTGGGCGGTCTGATGAGGTCGAGCTTGAGTGCTAGGACCGGCTTGCGGGCTTTGTGTCTTCTGGGAATGGGCCTGGGCGGTCTGATGGGGACGAGCCTGAGTGCCAGGACCGGCCTGGGGGCTCTGCGTGTGAGGACGAGCTGGAGTGCCAGGACCGGCCTGAGCGCTCTGTTTATTGTTGTGAGCACTAGGGCCAGCCTCGGAACTCTTGGCTTTCTGACGCTGTTGAAGCCATGTTACTAGCTTCTTGATATCCCGCTCTCGGCCCTTTGGGGTCGCCCAGTCTGTGCCCTTGCTGTGGTTGATTTCTAGTTCCCCATCCGAGGTCAAGAGATTTGTAGTAACGCGTCTCGCAACGTCAAGTTGCTCAGGAGTAAAGCTGCCTGGGAAGTTGAGTGCGTGTCGCTGGATTTGCCGAGCAAGGATCTTGGCGTCTTTTTCAGAAAGAGGCATTGTGAACTCAAGAGGCGCTGAAATAAACAGATTGTAATCGTGCTAGGTAAAGTAAAAGTCTTAGGATTGAATGGCTCGATTGAACTACTGGCACTGAAGGAGGGTGTTCACAGTCCAATTTAATACTCAAACTATACCCTTGAAAATGCCTTAAGGAGAGACCGTAACAAAGACCCTAATGAAGACCCAGATGGCGACGAGGCTCTGACAAAGGCCGTAACAAATGACCATGATAAGGACCCTAAGAGAGACCCTGATAGAATAAAGGAGAAAAGATAAATAACCTAATATTACATCAATTGGAAATCCAAACAAAAACACCTATCAAAATAGGAAGCTCAAGGACCTTCTGCATGGGAAACAGTCTCATGCCTAACCTCAGTTAGAGACAGTTGGAAGGAGTTGTTTGAGAGGATGGTCACCTTGCAAGTATATCTTTCCGTGTGAATCGAAGCGGACAAAAGCTGCAGTGGAAGTTTCTCTCGAGGTTGTGGACACTGCTGGTATGCCTTCGGAGGTCTGTTGACCGATAAAACCGCCGTCCACACTCCAGACATAGGTATGGATACTCGAGAAACAGGCTGTGGGTGCGTAAGTGAGTGTCACGGTTATGCTTCCGGGAGTACGTCTTCAGGCATCCGTGGAATAGACAAGGATATCGTTTTTCAACCTTGTGTTGGCTTCTGAGACCGAGTACATTGGCTTTTGACTCTGGGATGGAGCAAGAGCCTTCGAAGTCCCAGCCACTGCTGATGCCAAGTCCAAGATCAGGAACGATGGTATCGATAGGTGGTAAGGTTGGTTGACGAGTGTCTGGTGACTGGGCGGCGAGGGACCCCTGAGCACTCGAGGTTGGTTGATAGAGTGGCGGGGAAATGAAGAACATATCCGATGTTGATTGACAAAAGTCTGGTGGTGACTGGGCGGCGAAGGACCCCTGGGCACTCAAGGTTGGTTGAGGATGATCTGGTGGTGGCTGGGCGGCGAAGGACCCCTGGGCACTCAAGGTTGGTTGAGGATGATCTGGTGGTGACTGGGCGGCGAAGGACCCCAGAGTACCTATATTTGAGGTCGGTTGTGGCGGCGACATGGACTGGGTGATAGATGATCCCTGGATAGAGCTTGGTTGAGGAAGGTCGAGTGAAGACTGGGCCTTCAAAGGCGGTGACTGAGCGAGGGAAGACGCCTGAGGATTTGTGTCCAGCGGTGACTGAGCTCCAATAGAAGAGGTTCCATTCGAGTTACCGAACAATCCCCAGTCGTCTATATCGAACTGACTCTCCAAGAGGTTGTCCTCGGTGGAAGCTTCGAACGCCCAGGCTGGGGAATTGCTTCCCATAATAGTACAAGGCGAAGAAGGCGCTGTGGCTTGAATCGGACTGGTAGGCGCGTCAAATGATGGGGGCGACCAAGCGAGAGGTGATTGCAACGCTGTTCCCGGTTCCCATTCAGGAAGAAATGAGTCGTTATGATTAGATCCATCCCACGATCCATAGGGAAGTGGAGGGGACGGAGCGGAGAATCTGATGATCTCGGGATCGTAAAAGCAAGCAAGTTCGGTAAGGGCAAGAGCACTCTCCCACTCATCCGCATCGAGGGAGGAAGCCTCTTGGGGAGGTCCAAGCGCGTTAGAGCTGTGAGAACTCATGGTGGTGACACATAAGGCAATGTTGTGCAACCTCCTGTCTAATTTCTCCTGCAAAAGTTACAGGTTTCAAACTCAAATTATATGTAGCATTTCATCTTGAGCACCTCCTATCGTGAGCTATTTTTGACTTGTTGTTGGTGATTGTTGCTAGAATCTGCACGGTCGGAGTTGGCACAGTTTGCTCTAGATGCATAAGACGTAGATCTGCTGCAAATTTCTATTGGTCGCGAGGTCCCAGCAGAATGGGCACAACTCTGATTTGTTGTTTAGCCGCTGGCTTCAAACATCCCAAAGAGCAAACTGTTTCAGAATGCGGCAGGGGAGCGTCAGCTGAGAGACCTCTTGCAGCTGTGCCGCCAAATAGCCGCGCCGCTGGTCGGCTACGCCGCCAGATAGCCGAGCCGCTCGTCGGCTACGCCGCTAGGTAGACAGCCGCGCCGCTAAACAGCAGCGCCGCTAGACAGCCGCGCCGCTAAACAGCAGCGCCGCTTCGTCACATGTCCGTGAGCCGTTGGGGCAGACCCCGCAAGAGCCGTGCCGCTTGGCCTTCCACCCGCTTGGACTTCAATCACGCCTCCCGAGCTTTAGCCGTGCCGCTTGGACGCCTCCCGGCCTTTAGCCACGCCGTTGGACTTCAGCCACGCCTCCCGCGCAGCTACGCCGTGAGAGTTTCAGCCACTTTAACGACATAGCGCTGTTGAGGTGTCTCTAACATAAGGTCTTGAAGGGAGGTCTCCCTGCTAATAACTGATTCCAATCATCTTCAATAACCCTTAGCACAATGGCTTCCAACCGAAAGACAGAGCTTGCGCAGATCCGAAAGCGAAGAAAGACACTACTTAAAAAAGTGGACCAGTTCCATAAGCTAAGCAACGCCGAGGTTTATCTTCTTATCCGAGACAACTGCCGCTTCTACGTCTATTCGTCAAGTCAAAGCTCAGAGTGGCCGCCAACGTCGAAAGACATTGTAAGAAGCAGTTCTCTTAATCAGAATATCTATTCTAACTTTCAAAGGCTACTTCATATCCATTACCTATACTTTTTTCGCCTTCTACTACCAAGTAACAGAGGTACAACATCAACCAATCTTGTTTGATAATGCTATTCTTTAACTAATGCCTTTTCTTAGCGGCTATGGACCCTATGGACCTTGACGATCTGGAAGACCGATCTACGCAAATACCAATCCTTTCTACCCAAATTGTTCGAAACTTGACGATCGAAGACTTTGCACTCCAGTGTCAACATATCTGGGATAAGTGGATACTCCTCTTATCACAGACAACCTTTTCTCCCCAACTTTCGAGCAACAGCCTTTCGATTCCTCTTGCCTTCCGGACGATTGAGAATACTATTACACAAACGGAAGGGCCACTTCAGTGGCTGGCATATCTCCAGTTATCAAAGGTCTTTCACACACTAAAGGACATTTTAAAGAGGGAACGATCTTATAGTCTATCCCGAAAGCGTGGACAGACTGATAATACCCTGATTATCAACTCCTATAAGGAGTCGTTAGCAGGTGGGCTAAGCCGCAGGAGAATACTTGAGCGGCGACGCTTAAGTAAACGCTGGGGCTTACTATCACGCCAATCTCCCTTCTTCTGTCTCCTCTTCTCAGAGCAAGCTCAAGGAATTGTGTAAGTGAAACCTATCTTACTAATACCTGCCTTAGCAAACGAGTTGATGCTAATGAGAATAGTAATAATTTCAAGCGCTTTGATAATGCAACATTAGTGTTAATTGGAGAGACAGTCCAGAAGAACTGTTCAGTCCAATTCTCTCGAGTTTGTACTCGGCTCGATAAAGAAGCTAATGATCTAGTAGCTACTGGTAGTCAGAAGGATTTGGTTCATATCTGGAATAAAATATGGCAGGAGGAATGTATTGATATCTAAGAAGGCAATGACAAGGAAGACCACTTACCGGTGTGTTACAAGTGTTGCCTGTGCTAGGGTTAGGATTAGATTAGATAGGTGGCTGGCAAGCCCTGGAGTGGGGCTTGCCCCTCGTGATCTGTGCGCTGCTACGCCTGCGCGCACCAGCCACAGCTTGGTTCGTGCGACTACACAATATTACAGAGTACCCCGAGGTCGGCCATTGTGAGAGATAAGTAGCATCAAGGCGAGGCACGGGGGCACTGCAATGCCGACTCAATTCTGCTAATCGAAAGCTGAGGAAAGGAGAGAGGGAAGATACAGATCGCGCGTTGCAACACGGGAAGATGTGCGCGGATGGGGCTAGTCCCAATGCAGAAGTGCGCCTGTAACCCCAACCCTGGATGCGCTTCCCGTCACAGCCATCACCCGTGATAACCTGGGAAATGAGAGAAAATGAAAGGAAAGGAGAAAGCGAACATATAGCCACGCCTCTTGAGGTGAGAGGGTGCCCCAACCTTATGTAATGCGTAATCTTGCAGTGTTCTCCTACTAGAGCTATCTTTTCTTAGAGCAGTAATTCGAAGTTTCGAACTGTAAGCCGTCTAATAACTACTACCACTCTCTTAGATATGCTTTCTTATAAAGAATGCCTACAGTATCCCTCTTGGTATATGCAACAGCAAACAACGATAGTTTCGTAAGGAGCGCTTGGTTGTAGAAGCTGAAGAGCTTGTTGAGCGATGAATTCTATCGGACTATCAGATACCTCGAACGTTTTGAACTTCCCGACCTTCTAATCACTTACGGAGAAAGCTTATATCCATTGAGTTTCAGTTGGCCACCAATGGCGAGTGTTTGCTGGAGTTGGAAGTTCTTGTCTTTGATCCTCGTTGGTTGGCATCTCATACAGGGTAGCTGGTTTTAGCTTGAGTTGCTCCTCGAGGTTTATCGACCGGTTGTTTGGAGAAGGGTGTCCTTTTGGCTTGTTTGGAGAAAGCGGCCCCTTAAGCTTCATCGATGGATTGTTTGGAGAAGAGGGTCCTTTAAGCTTTATCGACGGATTGTTTTGAGAACGGCGGGGCTTGAAGTACGCCCAATACATGTAGATACTAAGAGAGAAAAGGACGAGCCCTAGCACCCCAAGGAGAGAGCCGGCGACAAGGACACCCACTGCTGTTGATATTGGAAGTGGCGCCATTGAGATTGAGATATAAAGGTACAAGTACAGGACAAACTTGAACAGTATACGGGTAGCAAATGACCTAAATGGTAAGCAAAAGCACCAGTAACAGCAGACGGCACAGGCCAATAGCACAACCAGGCGAACGGTGCAAGCAGACGGCGCAAGCAGACGGCGCAAGCAGACGGCGCAAGCAGACGACATCAGCTGAGGGCACAAGAAGACGGCACAAGCCGACGGCGCAAGCAGACGGCACAAGCCGACGGCACAAGCCAATAGCGCAAGCCGACGGCGCAAGCCGACGGCACAAGCAGACGGCACGAGCAGACGGCACGAGCAGATGGCACAAGCAGACGGCACAAGCAGACGGCACAAGCAGACGGCACAAGGTAGACAGTACAGGGAGCAGAGCACAGAAGTCGACCACAGGCTAACAGCACAAGCGGAGAGTACAGGCAGATGTCACAAGCAGATACCACAGGCAGCCACCACAGGCAGATACCACAAGCAGATGGCACAAGGCAGCGCCAACAATGTTTAACCTCAAAGGTCAAAGAGAAATAGGCGGCACATTAACGCAACGGCAACGGAGCCTCTCTCCCAAACTGTCGAACCCCGTATCGCAAACACCCCAGCTGCATACATCTAAATCATCGGCGCATGAACAACGGGTTTTGTCCCACCCCGCGCTGCAAATACCCCAGCCACACTCGGATACCATTTTGTCTGCTCCACCATCCTTCGAAGAAGGTTTGCTTTCTGCTGCGTTGCCTTTGCTAGGATATACCGAACGTTTTTTAGCTGCGAAAGTGATGTTGAAACCACAGCCGGCAGCCCGGTAAACGAAGCACGTTAGGCATTTCTTAGTGTGAGGACGGTGTCTTAGCGGTCCTCTCGCTCGTCGGCAATGGCGTCGGTATTGCTTCTCCAGTGGAGCACTGAGGGTGTGTTGTTGAGCTCGGGTCTTTCTGGTTGGGGAGATCGATATGAAATTCATTTCTCCTTTTCACTTGTCATACGAGGTGCGGGCACAGGATTAATGTTATGGTGTAAGGTGCCGTGGAGAGAAACCATGAGGGAGGAATGTTGGGTTCGCTTTTCAAGGGCATCCTCCATCCTATTTATACATCAGAGAGCGTTTTAGGCAGCTAGCTACAGCACTGTCGCGGCCGCCCGGCTGAGCGCAAAATGGGCAACTCGGGCCGAGCTGGCTTACAATCTGCCTGTTGGCTGACTGGAGCGGCCGCTCCTGTTTGGTGGTTGCCCGCCGGCGCTTGCAAACCAGCACTAAAAATAGGTGCTCGTTGGGGTTCCAAAATCGCCGATCCAACCAGCTGCCAAAGGGGCTCCAGCTTTCAGGGTCGAGAGATAACTGTGAGCCCGACTCGGTTATTTGCACGTTGTGAGAGACGAGCGCACACTTAGGCGAGGCACGAGGGCACTGCCAGTGGGACTCAATTCTGCTAATCACAAGATGGTGAGAAAAGGAAGAGAAGCTGGAAGAGCTCTCGCGATGCAGAGGTTAAATGCCAGACGCGCACCTCAACGGCAGGTGCCGTCACACACGTCCCGTATTCCTTATCGTCGTGGTTAAGAGCTGTATTGTTGAGAGCCGTGGTGTAGGTTGAGAGCCGTAGTGTTTGTTGAGAGCCGTTGAGGTCAATATTGAAGTGGAACAGCAACATAGGGGACTAAACGCAAGAACGAATTGTAAAAAGAACCTCTATCTACCCCTGATCACCCTCCTCGTAGTCCCCTGCCTCAATCCAATGTGCCGTACTAGAATGTTAAAGTAGCTGAAGTAGATCCGCTAGACCAAGTGTAGACAGCTCACTCTCTGTCTGCTCAAATGGCCTCTTCTGAAACTCCGCAGACCCAAAGATGCCCATCTGAAAAGCCCTGCCAACCTCGCACATGTGTTGTACATAGTCAACCTCCTGAAGCTGAGCTGAGAACCTCGCAAGGTCTCCCTTTTTCAAGCGCCCAACCTCAGATCTCGACACTCCCACCTTGAAAACAGAAGGTACAAAACACAGAATCCCTTCATAGGGATATCGAGATGGTTCGCCACAGAGCTGGTCCCATTTCCTATACGCATTCAGGTTGTTGCGTAGACACTTCCGGTTTGTCTTGTTGTTCTTGAGTCCTCGGATTTCTAGGAGTCTGTCAATCGCCTCTGAAGCGATTGTAGGACCGTGGCGACGTTCGAGGCTCCGAACAAGATGAACACTAGTTAGTACCTCGAGAAACGAGAACAGGTCGGACTTCCCTTGGAAGGCGATCCTTAGAGTGTCCAAGGCCTCTGGCCGGTAAGTCTCGTCGTACTTGCCGATCTGCATCAGCCGTCCACGGAAGTTATCGTCGATCTCTCGCCATGCGCGGACAACCGCCATGAATCGAAGAATTGCTTCCCGACTTGTTGTCCCCCGAACAAGCTGCGCTACAAAATCGGGAGGTCCGTCTAGCCGGGGCTTTTTGGACTGTAAAAGGGGCTCGTCTTGACTGGGTCTTTTGGTCCGTGAAGGGGCTAGTTCTTCTCCGAGTCGAGTGCTGCGAATCTTTCGGATCATTTGGTGCTCCAAATGATAGAACCCATCCAAGGGACATACAGGAAGCCGTTTCGGAATAGGGTCCTCGCCAGGGAGAACAAAATTTGTTGCAATTGCGAAGGAGGCGGTACGATTGATGACGGCATGGTACTGCCGCGGCTGAGTCAAGACCATCTCTCCCGGCCCGGAGTAGATAATGTCAAACTCAATTTTCTCTGTCCGTAGTCTCGATGGGGGAATAACCACCGCAGGATGACGAACGAACTGATCACACTCAGCACTACAGTCGGTCAACCGCCGGACCAGATCCTCGAAGTGAGTAGTGTGGTGAGGTTTGATCAGAACCCAGATCTTCCAGCCAACAAGGGTGAGGTTGTACGAGCGGACGTTAGCATCCTCGCAATGAAATGCGGTGCCCGATGCTTCTCCACCAACATGCCCGAAGAGCGTGGAGACACCAGGGATATGGCCAAGTTGGCAGACTTCCTCGCCAGAAGGGAAATAGCTCTGAAGTCTCTCAGCGACAGACCCCGAAAGTGGGCCAACATAATAAGGGATTGGCCCCTCTGGGAGGTTCCGGTAGAGGTCCTCGAGGTACTGTTCCGGGTTCTCCGATGGCTTTTCCACGTTGGAGAGGTCAGGAAGTCGAAATTCATCTCGGGTAGCAGTGTACAGGTGCCACGTATCCCCGTCCAGTTGATGTCTCAGTTCGAGTCGTGGGTTGAGGCCTAAGCTTGGCGAAGGCTGTACAGCACCTGCAAGATCGGTAGAGGAAAGCCCTATATCTTCGACCAACAACTTGCTAGTGAAGTGCTCGCTTTGAACGAAGGTTTGCAGCTTCCGGATCAGATTCTCCCCTAAGTCCGAGGGCCCGAGCGCGAAGCAGGTATCAACGCTAAATCGACCTCGAGAGTATGGGAGTGGTTTCCGGGCAACGTTGCAGATAGAAGCCGTAGGAGAGTAGCTGGAAGGAGCGTTGGTGGAAGGATGGCCGAGGGAAGGAGAGCTAGTAGAAGGAGAGTTGGAAGGAGCGGTCGCGGAAGGAGAGTCGGAAGGAGAGCCGGCGGGGGAGCTAGCGGAGGGGGAGCGAGAAGGTGCGGCTGTGGAAGGTGCGGCTGTGGAAGGTGCGGCTGTGGAAGGAGCGTCGGTAGAAGGAAAGCCGGCGGAAGGAGAGTCGACAGCCTGAGACCCGGAGGGGGGGCTAACGGAGGAGGAGCCGGAAGGAGCGGTTGCGGAAGAGCCGGCGGTAGGGAAGCTATGGGAAGGAGAGTCGGCAGAATCAGAGCCGGAGGCGGACGGAGGGGTTGTGGAAGGGCCGGCGGTGAGGGAGCTGGAGGTGGAGCTGGGCGGAGCGGTTGTGGAAGGGCCGGCGGTGAGGGAGCTGGAGGTGGAGCTAGACGGAGCGGTTGTGGAAGGGCCGGCGGTGAGGGAGCCGGAGGCGGAGCTGGACGGAGCGGTTGTGGAAGGGCCGGCGGTGTGGGAGCCGGAGGCGGAGCTGGACGGAGCGGTTGTGGAAGGGCCGGTAAGGGAGCCGGAGGCGGTTGTGGAAAGGCCGGCGGTGTGGGAGCCGGCAGAAGTAGAGTTGGCGAGGGGAGAGCTGGAGGGGGGGCTAGAAGGAGAGGTGACAGCAATCTTCCGGCTGAATTCCTCTAACTGCCTCTCAAATTGAGAGAAGGCGTTGAGGAAAGGCTGCTCGAGGTTCTTTGTGCTTGAGCCTCTAACTTCTGGCCGTGAGTGGAGACGTTGTCGAGTATGTTGCTGAGTGTGTGTGGAGTTGAAGATCGAGGTAGCTAGGACCTTAAGATTCTTAAATTCCTCTTTGATGCGCTGTAGTTCAACTTGTAGTTGCTCCATTTTACCCCTAAGGGAGGGGAGAAGAGAATGTTGAAAGAAGGAGGGAGAACAAAACAATGGAAGGCTAAGATTTTGGTATCTTGGGCTGGGGCTCCACTGGGGCTGAGAAATAAGCCCGAGTGGGTCTGGCAAAGCCCACACCCGACGTCAGCTGATAGCACACCCGACCGACGCGCCTAAATCGACTTACCCCCCTCACTATCTCGACGAACCTCTAACTGCCTTTGGCTTAGACCAGCCAAAACGCACCAATAGCTACGAAGGCAACGACCGCCGCTTGTGCTCAACAACAAATGCCCCCACGGATGCAACGCAACGCATCAATACCAACTGTATGCAAAGTGGCCAGCTTGCTCCCTGCGCCGGGTGTACAGGCGCCTCGAGAGCTGCCTCAAGCCGGGCCGAGTCATGCTTGGGGGTCGGCGCGTTCGTGGGTTTTTGTTAGGTAGCGGAAGTGGTGTCGAGTGTTTGGGCGGCTGGGTGGCTGACCTGGGCCAAATTGAGTTAGAGATCCGTCGAGATAGTTGGGGGGTAAGTCGATTTAGGCGCGTCGCACCCGACGTCAGCTGACGGGTAAGCTTGGCAACGCCACATGAGGAACAAGTGGAGGCCTTCAAACGACCAAGGGGGTGGCGAAGCAAGGCAACCACCGTTTTTGAAAAACGGACCACACTAATAGAGGCACAAAGGCACCCGTTTTTTGACCCCCTGACCTGCCAAAACTTGGCTCCGTTGATCTTTAGAACTGACCGCTAGTTTAAGTAGGGGAGAAGCTTTGAAACGCTGGAAAACGGCGTCAACACCGCCGTCGACTGTTAGGATGACCGTCTCTTGCTGTGCCTGTTTCAGAGCTGGTCGCTGCTCTTGCTGTGCCTATTTCATGGCTGCGGCCCAGCCGCTTCAAAAAAAAAAAAAAAAAAAATCTACCGTGGGATTCGGGAGAGCTGCTGACCTCAATTTAGTTCGGAGGGTCCCTACTTTCCATGACCTTCAAGGTCCAGACAGAGAAATGGGAAGGGCCTGTTAACAGCCATACCAGCGCCGCCATCGTCCTTGTTCATACCTTCATTGTGAAAACTCTGATGGAAGTCTGCCCTGATGAGAGAACACGAACTGAGCTCTGGGACACTCTCCTCCTCGAGAAATTGCAGAGGGCATACAAGATGGCCATGGACCACGCCAAGTTTCTCCTCGACGTCGAGCGCAACGGCAAGCCAGTTACGCTGAACAACTACTTCTCGGACCGACTCGACCACGCGCGCGGCGACCGCTACCAGGCGCGCATCAAAAAGGCAGCGACTGCGCTTCAGCACGGGAACGCGCGCGGCTGGCGGTTGTCTCAAACTGCGCTGAACCAGGTGGCTCTGACCAAATCGGGCAATGTTGACCACGTGTGCAAGGAAGTGCATGACATTCTGCAGAGTTACTACAGTAGAGACCGAAATCAGTGTCCAGATTTTCATTGTTCAAAGATTGTCCGCACGGGCCAATTTCAGGGGTGATTGTGCCTCACACAGTGTGCAGCAACTCACTTCGTAGAGTGACTCCCCGTGCCACGCCCCACATACTGTGGATAACGGGACGCCTGGAGCGCACGGGCCAGGTGGGCGCAGTCCCACGCCACGCCAAGCCAGAGCCTCGTCATCTCTAGCCTTCTCTCCGCAGCACTCGTAACCCCTCACTTCCACGCGCGTTTTGATGGTCAATCTTTGACCCTAAATCTGCCTCAAGATGTTCCCGCCCCCGAGAGACGACAATGTTTGCACGCTCATCCGCAACCCCCTTCTTCACTCTAACGACCTCACGAGCCTAAATGCGGCCGTCCAAAGCGCCGGGCTAGACCCTCTGCTGGCGCCCCTAGCGTTTCTCAAGCTCGAGCGCCTGCGTCTCGAGAAGCGCGTACATTTCATGCGTCTCATGCAGCGTATGCGTCTCGAGCAGGGCATAGAAATGTCGTATCACCCTGGGCAAACCGCGGCCGAGAAGCTATGGGGCCCACCAGCCAGCGCCAACCCTATCGAGCCGGTCGGCGTCATTGTCGAGGACAGCGAGGTTTGGACTGGGCTCCGAGGCACAGCTGTGTACTCCAACGAAGAGAAGCTCCTACACAACATTCCTGTGCTCATTGAGAGGAGAGAGGTGCCGTGCGAGTCCAACGAGTACACCGAGTTCGAGAACAATCGCATCCATAACGAGCGCATCTACAATATTGCGCGCCTCCTGTCGACGGAGAACAAGCCGGCTGAGATGCGTACGCTCGACTGCCTAGGCGTAGTGTCGGCGGACTACGATAGCCGGACGACGCACAAGCTGCTCTACCGCCTGCCGGCCGCCACTAACATCTTTACCCTCAAGGCCATCCTCGAGGGTCATCGCAAGGAGCCAACATTCCCTCTAGGCAAGAAGTTCGCCTGCGCCAAAGTCCTCTGCCGCGCTGTCTTGTGGCTGCACCTAGCTGGGTGGCTGCACAAGGGCATTCGTAGCGACAATATCATCTTCGTTGCCCCAAAGGAATCAGACGTCAACCTCGCTGAGCCCTACCTCTGTGGGTTCGAGTACAGCCGGCTCATCACATCACCGCTGGACATAGAGCCACCAGAGGGCGAAGCCGGCAACAACCTGTACCGGCACCCAGACGTGCAGGGCCTGCCCAAGGACAGCCACAGGGAATGGCAGCCTGAGTTCGACCAGGCGCACGACGTATACGCGCTAGGCATGGTGCTACTCGACCTCGGGTCGCACCGTTCGCTGTGGGGGCTGAAAGAGAAATACGAGAAGATGTCTGGCTGGCGGTGCTTGCCGCAGCCCTTCCGCGACTGGATCGTCGATCAGCAGCTGGCGAGTCTGGTCCCCCGCATGGGCGAGATCTACACCGATGTAGTCAGGGTCTGTCTGAACGGGCTGAAAATAGACGATGGGTGTAGTTTTCAAGAGACTTTCTTTCAGAACGTTGTTAAGAAGATGGATTTGTGTATGGCCTAATGTGGCTAGGTCAAAAGCTACTTGGCCTTGGCCTAGGCCCGGCGGAGGCTAAGAGAGGCGTGGAGTAGGGAGGCACGGGCGAGGCTCGTTGGGCAGGCTACAAGTAGCAACATTGGTTGCTCGGCGACAAGTTCTATTAAGTAATGCAATACAGTTCCGGATTAATCGAGACTATGATCTTGGTCTTTGTCTCGGGGGTCGAGATAGGGAACGTGACGCTGTCGAATATGCTGGGGAACGATGATGGGCCGCCCGAGGCAGTTGTGCACCCCGTCCAAGCGGGAGGGACACGTTGGCCGCTATAGCTTCGACATTACCAACCCGTGGGAGTAGTCATCCAGAACTGGGCCAAAACAGCTGCAAATTGAATACTGACAAGTGCTCTCGAATGCTCTAATTCCTAGTCATCGTACATACCCTCTAGTTCTAAGCAGTCTTTGAAGATTTGTGGGATATTGTCGACCCATTTGTTGATGGTCTCCTGCTTAACCGTAGCCTAACCTTTCAAGTATTACGAGTCTCAATTAATTTGTGGCCAGTCTGCCAGTACGTTGTGTACTACTTCCTCCTGGACAGCGAGGGCAGCCCGCTCCGGCTCTTTGACACGAAGCTCGTTCTCGGTCTGTCAGACGAAAAGCTCGATGCCATTGCCGGGGAGGATGCGACGGTGATGGTGGAGAGGGAGCGGCTGGGCCAGGAGGTGAAGAGCTTGAAGGCTGCCATCAAAATCCTCCGCAGTTAAGGGTTCGGCGACTGTGTTGCACCCTGGTTGGTTGTGTTCGCCTCCGTCCAAATGGGACGTTTGTCTAAGTAGATTCACTAGAAGAACTTCTCTTCCTAATCTTCACGTCAGGAAAGGACGTTCAAGTATAGTGCTGTCGACCATCGGTGTACAGCAGGCTGGGAGCATGCCTGCAGCCAGACAAGGCCGCTGTCAAGCTGTGCGAAGTCACCCAATCAAAGCCGCGGGATCTGCAGCGTTGCCTACCATCTATCCGACACTCCTCGATGTTTTGACGCGCGTTGCTGGCCTCGGCCAGCAGCCTCTGCGCGACGCTGGACATCCAGGGTGAGTGCACCATCGGGTCGCGTGGCCGCACTCGACGTATTCTTGGCCGGTTTTGCCTTGTTTTCGAGGGAAATCAACGTTTCTCGAACTTTGGCAGACGGTTTAGGGGAGCGCAGTGGTCGGCGTCTCGGCTCCGGCGAGTTCAGCGCGTCGCGGGTGTCTTCGGTGTTCGCGTTTGATGCCATCTTGGTAAGCATTGAGAGGATGGAAAACTCGGGTGAGGGAGAACACGGGGTCACGTGATCACCCGCGACAACGTCGTCGTGCAGTTCCTCTGCGTGAACAGATCGATCTATCAGCTCCGCTCCCGCTCAAGAATACGTACCGGTATCCGGCCGAACCTCATGTGTAAACGTCACGTGAAGCACGCATGAATATCTACTACATTTCATCCACGGAAGACCAAAAGGCGCCCCGCGTAGAGTTCGGCTCGGAATTTACAAAGGGGCCGTGGACAATCCCACCTTCTGGTGGAATTCCTCCAGTACCTCAGGACATTCCTCGAAATGCGCAGTGGGTTCCCAAGAATTGTGCTTCTTCCCATACCCTGCCCACTTTACCAGGTACTCCAGTCCCTTTTCTCCCTGTCGCCACTTCAAAATCTCCTCGACGTTAAAATACTCCTCGCCTTGAACCTTCTCAGTTGTGGGGGCAACTCTTGAAGGGAGGGCACGCGCCGTCGAGGAAATCCTCCCTCCTGGTGACTTGCGCCGCGGGTTTTCTGGCACGCGGTCATGTTGCCCATGATTCGTACAAGGATTCCACGTGAACTCCACCTGAAACGTCGCTGTCCCGCCCACCCAAACGCGCTTGAGGACCGCTTCAAGTGGCCATTCCTCAAAGCTTGCGGAAGCGGCCTCAAGTGTCTCCTCTTCCAAAGCAGACGTCCCTGAAGATTGCGGCTTGGAAATTCTGCGCTGGCTTTGGCGGCGCTTTGGACCTTGGGTTGGTGGTGGTTGTTGAGCCTGTAGCGATATGGAGTTGGTGCGAAGACGTGCCTGTCTCATGGGCGCTGTGTTTACCTTGCGCCGCTTCCCTCGTGGCGGCTGAATAACATCCCCACCTTTGCCTTGCTTGGCGTCACTTCCCACAGTAGGAAAGCAGTCCTCCTTGCCGTCAGTATCGCAACGACGCCGCCGTCGACAACGACCGGTGTTCTGCTGATGGTCGACCTGCTCCTCGTCGGGCAATTCGGTGGTGCTAGCCTTCGTTGTTCCAGAGCCTTGCTTCACGTCGTGGCCGAACGACATATGCTTCCGACGCGTCGCCCCAGTGCCGGGGGTGAGGAGGATTCCCGCAGGCTTCACCGGCGAAGCTTCTGTCGCCAGAGCCAGGTTGCTCTGCAGCTGCGTTGTCTTCTCACTGGTCGACTTGGACGCAGCTCGACGGTCTTGGGGGGCGGGGGCGCCATCCTGCTTCTGCTCTCTGTCGTCCGGAACGAGAGGATGGCGTTCTCCGTCACTCGCCAGATCGCTGTCGTCATGGTGATCAGGATGTTGAGAGAGGCGGCAGCTGCCGGATCTCAGTTGTGGATCAACTCCACGACTGGAGGCGGCGTCGCATAGGCTCTGGGGCCGAAGGCGTGGCTCGGTATCCGCTGGTTCGAGCTCGCTGATGCTCTTGTCACCCGGCAGTGTGGGTGTGCGTGCCCGCTCTTCTCTGTCATCCGGAACCAGATGATGGTGCTTTGGGCTGCCCGTCTGACTACTGTCACCGCAGCGAACACAGTGCTGAGAAAGGCAGTGGCCATCGGACAGCTGCTGTGATTCAAACCCAAGACCAGAGGCGGCCAGGCGTGGACTTTGAGGCTGGCCATGAGGGTCCAACATGGATTGCGACTGAGCGGCACGTCTCCGCCGGATCGCCGCGAATGAAAATGGGAACCGCCTATCCCATTCCTCGTTGTCAAGGCATATGGAACCGTCGTGATTCGACGTCGTTCCGCATCGCTTTTCCGACGGCCGGGGAGAGCCAGACAACGCCTCTGGAGAAGGCCCTAGGCTACCTCTCTGTTGCTGCTCGTCTGCAAACTCGTCTGGGCCAGGTCCACTGGTGACCGAAGGCTCTGACACGTCGCTATCGTCGGAAACAGTGTCGCGACTTCCGCCTGCGTAGGCATGTTAGCGCACTCGCCTGCCAGGGGGATGGGAGATTTAGGTACATACCTGCACTAGCAACACCGCTGGATTTAAGCTTCTTGGATGCAGCCGCGACGAGCTCGTCAAGCGACGCGGAAGACGTGTCGGATCGGCCATCGTCAAAACTGTCATCGGACTCGCTATCAGGGATCAGGATCGCATTGTCCTGCGACTTCCCTGCACCACCATGTCGAGAATCGTGCGCATCCTGCTGTGGCGGCGGCGGAAGGAAAGGAGTAGGGTGCCCCTTCCGAACGAGAAGCCCGCGACTCGCAGGGCCGGGGCCTGCCGCCACAGGGGGGTTGTAAAAGACCTGGTTGTCGAGGCAGACTGTTGCCATCTCGCTGCTAGTGATACTGCGCGCTGGTAAATTGCAGAAAGATGTCAAAAGTTTGGGAAAGAATGTGCCCTGGAAGAGGTTGGTGCGCAAGCTGGTCACCTTCGCATTCCTGGGGTGTCGGGGAACGAGCGAAATATATCTGTGTGCCGAGGAAGGGCGGACCTGATCGCTGAATTGGCAAGGAGCCGGGCCCCGCCTCCAGCCCCCTCTCCGCCCTCAGCAGCCTCCCAACCCCGGCTCGCAAGAGGAACGTCCTCGGCCGTGAAACGCCTCGTCCCATGCGGTTCCCCAGTTCGGTGCGGGGAGGGACGAAATATCGACTCACCGGTCCCTCGCAACTCCGCCAATCATGCAATTGCCGAGACAGAAAGGAGAGGGTCCGGAAAAAGGGAGGCGTCGCAGGACATTGTATCGCTACGAATCACGGCCCTTGCCCTGAGGCCGCGTGGTCCATGACATCGCCAGGGGTTGCCGAGAGCGGCTCACCCGAAGCGGGGGTTGGCGTATCGTCTCCTGCAACGCCTTCCTGCGTCCGTCTGTATGCGCCTCCTTCATGCCGTCCGGTTTCTGGTATTGCCCATGGCAAGGCAGAATCTCCCCAAGCAGTCTCACAGGCGCCGTCGTTCCCACCAACTAGCTCCTTCTTAGACCCGATCTGCCTCGCCATCGGGAGGGGAGGCAGCGGCGCCAGCAAGGCCACGTCATCGTTTCGGCGGCCGCATCGGTCCTGTTGGCTCGGCCTTGCCATCCCTGTTCGCTGCGGCCGGCGTGTGGCCCAGAAATAGGTCGCAGTCGGGTCAGGCTGGTCACCTGCATGCCTCGCCACAGCTGCGCTGGCATTCGGTCCGATTGTCGCCAAAAGAGTTCTGCGATCCGCACACCGAGACGCTCTGATCCGCCAAGCGAGAGGAGGGCCCCCTGGTGTCTCCGCATGTGATGAAATCGATACCTGCGGCATTTTTGTGACTGGTCAGGATACGCAGGTCTTACAAATTGCACGGGGGGGACGAGGGGCGGGGGACCTACCAGGCAGGCATGGATTCTGATCCTACGGGCGAAAGGAGGCACCCTCGAAGGCAGAGTGGAGGGGGATGAGTGAAATGAGATGTCGCTGACGGGGAGAAACCAAGCGGGTGTTGGGTGGCTCCAAAGGGAGAGGAAGCTCGATGTCGAGACCAGAGTCGAGGCGAAAGTTGCAATAGACGGAATGCACCGTGAAGGCTGAGAATGTCCCGATTTGGCGAGGCGACGGCGGGCAGCTAGGGGACACCAAAGAGGGCAAGGACGAGGCATCCAGCGTGGCGAAATGAGTATCGGAGCGCGGGCGACATTGCGCTGGCGGGCTGCAGACGAGGGGGCAGCGGAAAAGCGAACGAGATGAGGAGGCAGGGCCGAGCGTTGGGGATGAGGGAGGGAGAAGGTCCAGAGTACAAGGAAGGGACGTGGGAGAGGAGAGGCTCTATTTATGCGGCGGTCGCGGCGAGACCGTGCGAGGACGCGAATCTGACGGAGCGCCATACCCGATTAGGAAGGCCGCCTTTTCCGGATGCAGCGACAGCAAGTTCTGCATTACAATAAAATTGCTGGCGTCGCTTCGCTCGTCAGTCGCGCAGCCCTCCGCTACGCTACGGGGCGCTTCCTTCCTCTCTCCGCTCCTGGCAATTTTCCTGTCCCTGCCGGAGGACAATTCGCGTAACTCAATGTCAGTCAGTGGCGGAGAGCGAAGCGCCAGAAACCTGTCCGTCGGACAATGCTCTCGTATAATATGGTTACATTGAGGTCTACCTGACTAACCTAATCACTCTCATCCTCCTCGCTATTCTCCTGCAAAACCGACTCCTCCGAGAGATCCTCGTCGTCAACATCCTCCAATACCTGCAACTGTCTCGCGGTGTAGTCCAGCAGCTTCATGTTCATCGCCTTTATTGGCGGCTAGCGGTACACCCTGCATCGGTCGAACGGGTTCTCAAACATCAGCCCGCCCAGGGTCTTCACCCGGGAGACAGCCACATAGGAGAGACCGGAAGCAAACTCCGGCGCAGAGATGTCGCAGACCACCTTGTCAACCGTGATGCCCTGCGACTTGTGGACGGTGATCGCGTAGCTGACCAGGAGCGGGAACTGCTCCCTGGAACAGGAGTTGCCACCGACCATGAAGTCCTGCCGCACTCGGAGGATAGGGACAACCAGCTTCTCTCCGCTGCGGAGCGGCTCCCCGTTCAGCATGTCGAAAGACGGGCCAGTGTAGTCGTCGAATGCCACCATGATAACCTGGGGCGGGTCTTGCAGGACGTTGGCACTCTCCCGCCACGAGATGTCGTAGACCGTGCCCTGCGCGCCGTTGACGAGCCCGACGTTGCCCCAGAGGTTCCGCGTTAGCATCACCCTACAGCCGACACACAGAGGCAGGCACTTGACCAGGTTGCTAGCGTTGGAAGACGAAACCTTGTCTGCGCCGGCACCCTCGTGCGTCGCTTCAACCTGAATGGCAGCGCTTGCTAAGCCTAGCATATAGTCGTGGTTGTACTTGCCGACCTGCTCCCTGGTGGGGTAGATGCGGAGCGCGTTACTGAAGCTGTCGACCTCATCGGGTGAGAGCTTGACTGAACATCGCGAGGCGAGAAGCTCCCAAGAGGGGATCGATACGTCTTACTTACGCAGCTCTTCCAGAGCGCGACGAAAAGGAGCCTGGTCCTCGCCCTATTGTCGCTGAATCGTCGTCAAGAACACAGTCTTAGTAAAGGAGAGGTATACATTGCGTCCAACGATCTCTATATCCTTCAAGTCGTTAGATGTCGAGTACAGCGGCTTGTTAAGAACGGGGGGGAGCTAGAAGAAGTCGCCAATAAGGACGACGCTAAGACCGCCAAAGAACTCATCTCGCCTCTCCGGGAACACTTCTCAGAGGCGAAGGTCGATCCACGCAAAGGGTTTAAGGCCCAGCATACTCTTCTCGTCGACTACAAGGTAGTATATATCCCTAAACCGCCGCTACATGGCTCTAAGGACGGTCGGGGTCTCCAAGAGCGAGCGGTAATTGCCGTCAACGGGGAGCCGGAGCAAGGAATGTAGAGTCTAGCCGCCAATCTAGTTGCTCGCCACGCCTATTGGGGCGGCCCTAAAAATGGGAGAGGGTCGGCCGTAAGTAGCCGCCTGTGCCTAAAGGTAAGAAGATATCACCTTTACTATATATGACTTTCCAGTCCCGCCTCCACCGTCAATCTACAGGCGGAGGGGCGGAGGCTTATCGCCCCTAAGTACTGCTCTGTAATGACGCATCATTGTGTCATACACCCGCCGCTGCTCGGCATTCAGGGTGTCCCGAGCCTCGAGAGGCAAGTCCTCCACGTCGTAGTTCCCTGGTGTATCTCCACGGAGCTGTGCCTAGTAGTCTCCGGTGTGGAAACCATCGTGGTGATAGCGAGCAACGTGCTGTGTCTAGTTGTAGTTGATGTCGATGTCTCGACGGCCGAGCAGGTCAGCCGCTTCTTCGGGGAGATACATGTCGGGAACCTGCCGGGCAACCTCCTACCAGTCCTCGAGAGTAATGTCCTCAACACCGTCACCTAGCTCAAACTCGTCCTCGTCCAGCAATGGGTCAGGCTTATCGATAGTACCGTAGTGGTCGTCATCGTGCTCGTAGTAGTCGAGGCAGGACTAGTAGGCAGCGACATAGTTGGGAAACTGCTGATCATCAAACTCGAGGAGCTCTACTAGTTGGCGATAAGGGTGGTTGAGGAAGAGCTTGACGCGGTAGAAGTCGGGGAAATGCTAGTAGGTTCGCACGGGTTTGTACCGCAGGAAGTAGTTGAGCACCCTGAGCTTGGCTGGAGGCTTCCAGATCGCCCATTTGACTGGGTTCCGCGCACTGAAGTTCCAGTCTTGTAGGAACTCGAAGTAGGAGACGTCCTCTATCCAGTCGGGCCGCCGGAGATACTTGTCGTATGCTGTCTGGGACTCCTCGACCTCGCCCTCCTCCGTGATGTCAATCGGGCGAGTCTACTTGTCGCGGGGCCGGCAGTCGACACTCTACACGACTCGGCTATCCTCGTAGAGAGGGAGTCCTAGCAAGATATAGCAGATCTCCTAGGCGGAGTAGTCCCTCTCCCCGATTAGCTTGTTCATGAGCTTCGACACGAAAGAAACCATCGGGTTGTGGTCCGATATATGAGGGAGGATGCTCTTGGCGATCTACGCGTATGTGCTTGTCTGCGCCTCGGACTTGCTACAGTATTTCGCAGCGTAGTTGATCACGGCCTCCTCGCTCGTGCAGGGCGAGCAGTCGATGTTGGCCAGCCAGCAGAGAGCAATGAGGGCATTGTACTGGTTGAGGTGGGTGTCGTTGCGCTCGGCCTCGAACGACCACCACCCCTTCCCAGGCCTCTTGATAACCTCGGCGGCCTCCCGTGTAGGCCGAGGAAACAGGAACCGGCAGGTGGGTACTGGCGGCGGCTGGTCCTCTGCAGCGGCTTCGTCTGCGGCGCTTCTGGCGCGCTTAGCATCCTTCTTGGTAACCCGCAGGCAGTAGGTTGTCGAGCAGTGGTGCCTCTAGCATCGGTTGATGATTCGGTTCAACCACTCCCACGTAACTTCCGTCTCTAGGGGGTCGATAGATAGAGGATTGCCCTCGTCGGCACCCTAGTCTGGCTATGGGTTGACCGCAGTGACATAGTGACCCCAAATCCTCGCAAAGTGTTCTCTCGACTCGGGGGTCGCTATATCGGGTGGTAGGCCTCCCTTGAACCAGTAGAGCCCGTGTAAATGGCTGCTACCGCGACCTTACCACTCGTATCGGGACCAGAAGTCGACGAGGTTGAACTTCTTCTTGAGCACGATGTCCCGAAAGAGCGTGTTGCGCGAGTGGAAGTGCCACGCGGCGATGTGCGGGTTCTCCCGTAGTAGCCGGCGCGATTTGGCTATGCGCCTCGGCTCGTCGAGGGTCTTCCACTCCTCGTATTCCGGCATATACCGGTAGAGGCTCTGCTAGTGTAGGTTGGCCGGGCTAAGCGTAATGAAGGTGGAGGGCACTCCGAGGCAGTGCGTAAAGGACTCGCACTCGCAACGTCGGCGGTACCAAAACGGACGTGTACCCTTGATGACACTAGCAAAGCGAGAAATCCGGTTAAGGATAGCTTGGGCTTCGGGCGTGTCTGGGTCGGCGAGGGCCTCCTGGAGGGCCTGTTTGGTAAGAGGCATGCCGTAGCTCTTGTTGACGTAGTACTTGCTATGTCCCCTAGCCTGCTGCCGCATCAGAGTGTTCAGAGCAATAAACCGGAAGCTGTGGTGCTTAGCAAACCGGCCATCCTCCCACTTCATAGCATGCTAGATGTAATCCTAGTAGGAGATGCTGCGTTGCCTTGGCTCGACAAAGTCGGCGAGTCCTTGAGGAAACAGTGTCGGGCAAGCCAACGAGAGTAGCGCGCACTTCTGGTTGAACTCGTCAAGGGGAGTGCGGCGGATAGAAGGCATTTGTAGCTGGTGCGCAGCCTGTGGGACGGCCGGCTGCAGCGGCACCTGCTCGTTAGCTTCGTCGGCCCCTTCGCTAACACGGCCTCGAAGTTGGTTCAGCTCCGAGTCGTGAATCAGCAGGTTAGGTACAGCAGCCTCGTCGACAACCTCGGTATCGTCGCCTTCTTCCTCGACAGGACCAGCGTCTACAGGCAGTCCCCCAAAATCCTCCACCTCGTGTATATTCAGCTCGTCGAAGACGTTGCCATCCTCTAGCAGCTAGGAGAGGTTGTCGTAGTTCCATATGAAGTCTACGTAGCCAGGGTGGTGATCAGCGAGGTACTTGAACCATGCTTCGATCGCTACTCGACGGACTTAGAAGCGGTTACGAAATTGTCGTGTCATCTGCTCGACAGACTCGGACCCGCATGGACGAAGGATCACAATATCCAAATCCCTAGGTAGCAACGGAAGCTTAGAGTACACCTTGCCAACGTTACGTAGAAAGTGGACAACATGCCCACGGTACTTGTATTGCTACCCTCGTACCTAAAGCTCGTTAGATAGCAAGTTCACCCACAAGCTGGTGTTGCGTACCGTGTAGACGTTAACGCTAACATACACACGCGCGATAAAGAGCTCCTCGAGTAGCTCCAACTTGGGCAGGTGGTCTGGGACAGACCCAAAGTCGAGGTGGTTAGCCGCGGAGAAGAAGAACGGCTCGTCCTGTCGCTTCTTGTCGTCCTTGTTGTGGCATCGCTTGCAGACGCCGTCGGCCTTGAGCTTGATGTCGAACCACCGCTCCTTACAACGCGAGCATCGCTGCATCTACTCCGCGGCAAGTGCTTCGTCGAACTCCCGTTTGATCGCAATGTCTTCTAGCGACAACGGGGAATCTTGGTCGTCCCCTAAGAAACGTGGGCCAGGCTCGTCGAAGTCGCGGAGAGGCGGCTCGGTGCGGTGTCCGGCGGGTCGACCTCTGCTAGAGGGCCGTCCAACCGGGTTGCGAGCAGTCGGGGGCCGACCATGTCCACCACCACGAGGGCGTATGGCGTCTGTAAGTCGGGGTCGTCCACGTGTACGACTACTAGACTGCGACGACGATCGCGAAGGTGGCGAGCGGCGTAAAGGTCGCCCTACACGAGGGAGTTGTGACTGGGAAAACTGCGAATCAGTGTCGTCCTCTCCCGTAGCGCTCCCCCTTGGCTGGGCAGAGGGGGGAAGGCCATCGTCGGTACTGGCTAGCTGTTGTTGGCGAAGTAGGCTACTCATAGTGGGGGTCTGTGACGGCTCCTCGCCATGCCGGCGCTCGACACGATGCCGTCGTTGAATGGCCGAAATCTCCGCACGAGCAGCCGCCATCTCTGGTGTATCCGTTTCAACACGACCGCCCTCGTGATACATGTTGGCAAGAACCCGGTGAGTAAGGTTTTGCCGAGGCGGAAGGTGCACTAGGGCGGGTGGGCGAAGGACTTCGGCCGAGCCGCGAGCGATCGCGCCCGCCGCAGAGACCCTAGCAGCGGAAGCCTCTTTCTGGTTTTGATAGGTTAGCGAAAGAAACAATATACGAAGCCAAATCCTACCAAGGCCCTGTGGTAATCCCTGCAGTTAAGGCACTTTGTCACGAGCCTGCCGTTCCCGCGAAGATCGTAAAACTGGTCGATAGGTTTCTCGACAGAGCAGTTGCGGCAGACCCTGCGCCCCGCACCATCCTCCATCGCAGCAACTTATCCTGTCCATAACAGGCGTGAAAGTCGAAGACGGAGAGTGGATATGTCGGGAAGAGTTGGCAATAGGACGAGCGGAAACGAAGCAGGGACGTTGTTTGGTTTGGTGGTTGTTTACGACGGGAAGCAGCGGTTTGTTTTGGTGGTGGTTTGCGACAGCAACAGCGACATAAACACAGGCCGGGTGTCCTCGGCTACCGTCGCATGCAGCCGGCGCAGCGTTTGGGAGGAGCACGGGCCTTTTTTGGGAGCGGTTCCCGCGCGGAAGACCCGCATTTGTGGGATTTTTGCGGGGCAACAGGGCCGCCAGCCACTCCCCACTCGCCGATAAGAAGGACCCGCACTTTCCTTATCATTTTTGCGAATTTCCCATAGTAATTTTCGATCGAGACTCAGTACAAAATTGTCCTCCGGACAGGAAAATTGTCACGTCCAAGCTCGACCCTGCCTTTACGGTCTACTTCGCAGCATCGCATTGTTGTGGGGTCGGCAGCGGTGCGTCTTTCGGAGTCGAACTGGCAGTTGCAGGTGTGACACGCAGTCGCTCTGACGAGCCGAGATAAGAGCGTTGTTGATGCTAAGAGCGGCCGAGGCTAGAGCAGCAATGACAAGGAGAAGAGCTGTGGCAGCCTTCATTGTGGTGTGGGTTGGGGAGAGTTGCGTGTTTCTTGTGTTTTGTCTTAGTGTTGTTGCAAGCCTGGTCGCTTGCAGGGCAGGTCAACAAGGGGCTATTTCAGGCTGTGGACGGGAGGGGCCCGTCTTCGGCTTGATCCAAGCACTGTTCAGCTGTCTTGTGTCGGAGTCCGAGAGACTCCTCTTGTTCTTGTGATGGAAATTGTCTCGGAGGACTGGGATCGTCGTGGATGATCACTGACCGGTAGCAACGTGGCGGCCAATTGTCAGTTGCCTTTGGGCCGTCGCTGAGGCTTTGTCGAGTCCCGGTCAAGCTCTGACACTGGTCCAGGGCACGGAAAGGCAATAGTGAACTCAGTCTCGGTGACTAAACCTGGATATGGCGGATGTATATTGGCACTTGGGGCAACCTGTCCTCCAGGCTTTGTGTGGTGCAAGCCTGGGGACGCACTTCCCTTTTCTGCAGCTGCATCTTGCACCTGTATCCTCTTCTTTACCACTTTATTCATAGCCACTGAATCCATCATTATCCTCAATGCCTTCTGCGTCCTGCACCCTCGTGAACTTACAACTCAACCGTCAACCACTGAACGGGTCTAATTAGAGAAAGCAACAACGGGAATCTCATTCACGCTCTTTCAATCAAGATATCTAATTAGTTCTATCTTGGTGAAGAATCCTGGATCTCTCACCCCTTGTGGAAGTTCTCCTCCTACCCCATCAATAATAATCACCCGTGACCCTCAGTTCTCCGCCTCTCCCACAGTCACGACCGGGCAACCACTGTTGTTCGCCGAGCATTCGTAGGTGTCCTCTGGCTGACAGCACTTTGCAAACTGATAGGCCAAGGAATATATCGGCAACCTTGCACAGCTCTGTTCCATCAAACACCACAGTCAGCTTTCCCTCACTTCACGCGGCGTCTCTAACCCCAATGCATCGGGAGCAGCTTAGCTGAAAAGGACAAAAGGACCGTCCGTACCAAGCCGTCAGGCCCACGCTCGATGCGGCCGTCGAAATCACGGCAGCATTCATATGTCTTGACGTTGTCGGGGGATTGGTCCGCAGACACGCACTTGCACGTGTATACGCACCCCTGCTGGCGGGCCGAGAGGACGGCATCATGATTGCTGGCGCTGGGAGCAGCCGAGGCGAGGGTGAAGAGGGCGAGGAGAAGAGTGGCGGTGACCTTCATGGTGATGCTGGCTTGTGAGAAGAGTATATAGCGTCTGTATTTGTCGTTGGTGCTTGTTGTTGCAGGTCGGGTTGCTATGCCGGGGCGGCTGGACGGGTTAAAGAGAAGTATTTGTAGACGGGAGGCGTCTGTCATTCGTGAATTGAATGTTCTTACAGGAATGCCTTGTCGGAGTTTGGGTGTTCTCCTACAGGGGATGTTCTTGGGATCGCCGGTGGAAGATCGCTGGCTGGCGACGTGGCGCTCAATAATCCATTGCCTGTGTCTCACCCGGTTAGCGTCTGCAAAGTTTGACCCATTGGTTGTCTTCGTGTCAACATGACAGGGAAGATGTGCGTGTCTTTGGCGCAGTTTGGGCCCTGACTCGGGAAGCGGCTGAAATCATGTTAACTTAACCTTGACTCGAAGTGACCATCACAACTCATCCCACCGGGAAAACATGTAGGCATCAGATGATCATGGTCCAATCTTCGAAATACTAAACGGCCTGCTGCTAGGTAATTCAACAGAGGCTGCACCAGGCAATCTCGCGCTGTCGAGTCAAAAGGAAGTTTTAGGCCACCACTTGCTCAATAATAAGTGCCATAGGGGTTGTTCCTTATAATGCTAGGCCCGAGTAGACACTACTTCAACCTGGGTAAGGTCCTTGTACCTTACCTTACTTTCGAAAGAGGTTCAAACTTCATAGTAAAAACATTTTGCTTGATATCCAAGTTCAAATCCCCGAGGATCCAAAGCTCCCGCAGCAAAAGTGACAAAGGGGTTAAGGAGCATGACAAGGGAACTAGTATCCAGTGCTGCTAAGATCAAAACTCTCAGGCTCGCTGTCTTGCCACCCATTCCCGTATCCAATATGAAGGGACTCACCATTTCCCAAACCCGTCACATAACCCAGGAATCCGACATTCAGTCCTCGAGAGTCACATTCGGGCAATCGCTGTCGTTCGTAGAGCAGACATAGGCAAAGCTTGATCGTTGACAGCAGTCGCTAATCCGATAGGCGAGATCACTGTCAAAAATGAGGCAGAACTGTTTTATACATGCATTGCAGTCAGCTCCCCTCGTCTCATCAGGCCTTTAATTATGTTGACATCGGACATTTGTCTGGTCGGAGCCAGGAAAAGGGCACTGTGAAAGGACAAAGAACCACACTTACCAGGTACTGATCAGGCCCACGCCTCAACTGGCCGTTGTGAATTTTGCAACAAATCTCTGTGTCGATAGTGTCCTCGTTTGAAGGAGTTGGCTTCGAGAGCCTGGGGTCATACACGCAGCTGCACGTGTAGACGCACCCCTTCTGGCGGGCTGAGAGCGTGGCCTTGTTGGCGGCGCTGGGTGCCGCGGACACAAGGGTGGCCATGGCAAGAACAAGAGCGGTGGTGACCTTCATATTGTAATGTTGGTAATGTGTGTTGGTTTAGGTGTTTGTTGTGTGTTTGTCTTGGTGTTGGTGCAATCTAGTTGCTATGAGGGCGCGGGTCAGAGGGGGCTATTCGTACTGGATGGGAGGAGGAGCCTGTCCAAGTCTGTCATGATGCCGTCATCGACTTAAACGAGGAACTCTTCGCCTTCTTGTTTCGGAGTTTGAGAGACTCTTTTGCTCTAGTTGTTGAATAAATAGGGGTTGTCTCGGAGCACTGGGATCGCCGGTGGGTGATCATTCACAGGTAGCAACGTGGCGGCCAATGGACAGCCGCCTGTGGTTCGCCGTGCCATTATCGAGCGTGGACTCTGATTCCCGTGTGCATAACGCTACATGCATGTGTGGTTGGTGATCTGTGGCAGAAATTTGTCACCGCGTGCGGAACTACCTTCCTACCTGGTGCAGTCATGTCACCAAGCCAACATGACTTGAGGTACGTCAACGAACTTGGTGTGACTGGAAGTGACGACCAAGGTGCGAACCTGGGAGTCCAAACTCACCACAGCATTCCAAGTCATCCATCCTCCACATTTGACAGACATCCAACTGAAGACTAGTTCACGCGAAAGAAGCCCGGGCAATGAGAGGAAGGATGCACATGACCAAAAACAGAAATTACTATGAGCTTTACTAATAATATTCAGGACGCTCCCAGATCACAGGCGCAATATCTAGGGGATGTGAGAACCAAGTTTCCAACATTAAATCAATGATCCTTTATACAAGTGGACAGCAAACCATTCAAACCAACGGTCTTAGACCCGAACCTTCAGTCCCAGCCAGCACAACCAAGGCACTTGTCCTGCCCTCCTATCTGTTGTCCTCGGACTCAAATCAGAAGGCCCCAGTGGGTGGGCAAGAGCTGCTGCTCGCAGAGCAGACGAGGCTAGCGTCCACGGTGTTGCAGCACAGAGCGAAGTGCGCGACGACGGGATTTGGTAATCCATTGCAGGTCTGTTTCCGCATCAAGGGAGTTCAGTCAGCTTGTCTTGCGACGCCTGCCTTCAGGTGGTTAACGGGGTTTGAGGAGCAATCATACCAAGGTGCCAGTCCCAATGTCTGAAACGCCATCAACATCGCTGCAGCACACAGCAGTGCGCGAATTTTGCCCGAATCGGTTGTCATTTAGCTAGCATCTACATTTGTAGAAACAGTTCTAGTCCTAGCGGGCGGGGAGGATGGCATCGCTAGGTACATAATGAAGAGGAGACGCCGATACGAGGTTAACAATAGAGAGGATGATAGCCGTAACTAGCTTCATTTTGATAGGTATAGGTTGGCTGCCTTTGGTGTGTCTATCTTGTTGCTAGAGTTGTTGTCTACGGTTGTGTCGTTGCACCCACAAGTTGAAAGGGGTTATTTGTGCCCGCGAACTTGAAGAGGTTCCCAGTCAACCCAGAATCCTCCTTTCTCTCAGAGTACGAACAATGTCCTAGTTGCTTAGGGGCAACAGTCTCTTTATCTAGAGGTTATATTTCGGACATTTCACATTCTTAGACAAGATCTTCAAAAGATCTACGCGACTAAGGCGGGTGCAGACCCCTGACAAGCTAAACAGACAGTTGCTCTGGTGCGTAACACTAACGCGTTGACTACCAGTACCTTAGGTAGGTACCTCATCAATTGGTTGCACTAGCTAAGCGCAGGCTTAAAGCCAGACCTATACTTCTCTTATTGGAGTACTTCTTAGCAGTACGTACAATCCCCTATTTCTCGGACCATCTATATGGACTTTAACATCGGACTAGAATTTCTCAGAGTTTAGGTCTCTCAGAGCCTGGGTCATGGCATAATTATTTCGGGAATTTACTATGAGATTTCTAGCAACACGACTTCTTTGCGATAACAATTCAAGATCCCTTGGATTAGGTTAGTAACAGTGATTGCTTCCATTCTCTATACTACTCAGTAATCATAAGTTTACTCGCTAGCCTCTCCCCGTACCTAAGGTTAGCTAACAGCATCTCCTTGTTAGCCTACGACTCCTCCAAGTCGCAATTCTTCATCCACAAGCCAAGATACATAGTCCGCTACGGCGGCGGTGAGGCTTCTTCCTCAAGCTTCTCGAGGTATCTCTCATAATACCAATCGTCGACAGTCTACTGCATTCTCTTGGTGTTTTCCCCCTCCTTCTTAGCGAGAAATTCAGCATCCACGCTCTCACAAATGCATCTACTACACTCCTCGGCGTCGACGTACTTAACAGCGGTTCCTCTCTTCTTCGTCCACAGGCATTTCTTTAGCGCCTTACCGCAGCTAATCTAGTCAACCGGGGCGTAGTCGATAGGGCTACGGCACTGCCTGCAGGCCTTATACTGGAGGATGAATGAGCACATATTAACACAGCGGGATAGCGAGTTGGAGTGCTGAGGGCTTTTGCTGTTTGTAAGGAATAGGGGGTTGTAGAAAGAAGAGGAGGTCTGGTTATATACTCGAGGTAGAACAAGTGTTACATGGATCTCAACGAGATCCCCAGATATAATCCTAGACTGTTCGACGTTTCACAATCGATGGCATTTACAAGTCCTTTGTTGAGGGCATGATGACCTCGCCGTTCACTCCCAGTCCGCTGCAGTGAACAATGCCAATGTACGGAATAACACAAACCGAACAAAGCTGCATCCCCAGAATCACCTGTGCTACTTCCCCAAAGGCCTCTGAAGGAGCTATTTCGAGTAACGATTTAGAGAACAACTCATACCAAGTAGCTCACAGAACAATGCCATATCATAGTGACATACCATAGCTGCCTACTCGCAAGCCCAGAGAAGAACAGGAATGGAATAGAGCATCAATACAGTGACAACGCGCTGCCAATCTGGTGACACCTGACCCGAGGCTACACAACTTGATGGCTCAGGTGAGCGGAATTATTCCTTGTTTACACTGTGCCCGTATACCTGTACTAATCTCCCCATTATCCCGTCAGGAATAATGACTCACCCTCAACCGCTCACTTAAAATAGAACTGCCAACACATAACCTTAACACAAGCCAACAACCGAACTCTCCCGCCCCTGACACCGTGCCCCCTAACTACCTGTAAAATCAAGCCCTCACCAACCACTCACTCTCCCCCACCCACCTGTACTTCAACCCCGAATCCACCTTCGGATACGGATCCGTCGGCCAATACGCCCTCCACTCACTACACACCCTATTAAAGTCATTCCGATCCGCCGTCGAGATACCCTGCCGCAAGTCACTCGCCCTCTCCAAGAACTGCACCGACAGACCGCCCGACACGTGCCACGCAATGTGGCAGTGGAAGAGCCATGCACCTGGGTTGTCGGTCTTGAACGCAAGAAGGAGCCAGCCCTTGGCGGGGAGCATGGTGACGTCCCGCCGGACGGGGTTGGTTCCCTTGAGACGGGGGAGGTCGACGGTTGGGTCGAAGACGTAGCGTTGCTGGGCCGCGGGCGGGGTGTCGGGGGAGCGGCCTAGGACGAGGAAGTCGTGGCCCTGCGAAGGGGTAAGTCAGTGGCTTTGGGGCAGATGAGGAAAGGGGTAAAGGGGTTAAAGGGGTAAGGGGGTATTAAGGTGAAAAGAAGAGGGTGGCTTACATGCAAGTGCATCGGATGCGGCAGACTGAAGGCTCCATCAGGGTCGTTCTCGACCAGCCAGTATGTCCACTTTAAGTTCAAGTTGAGTCAGCCCCCTTGAACTCCCTCTCCAGCTGACTGCTGGACAGAAGAAGACTCACCTGATCCGCCCCATCCACCTGCACCACATTATTCCCCGCAGGATAACTCGTGTTCTGCGTCAAGACGTAATCCAGCATCGGCTTGCTCCAATCGACATTCATCGCACTCCCATTCACCTTCCACACAAAAAGCGGCGTGCCCGTCGTATCCAGGTGCACCGGCAGCGTATTCCCAGGCTTCTTCACAAACCCACTAACCGGCGCACTCCTCGTGACAACAGGCGTCAGGTTCGGCAGATCCAGACACTGGTGATCAGCAGGCGGCGTCCCCTTATCTGTGGGCAAACCCCCAGGGGCACCGGCATAGTGGAAGATGGCCGACGGGTACGGGTTGAGCGAGCCGCCGCAGAAGTTGCTGCCGCCAAAGGTGACGTTGAACCAGTAGTTGCCTGGCGTGCGGCTGGCGTCGATGGTCACGTCGTAGCGCTGGCCTACGCCCAGGAACAGGCTGTCGACGGTCATGGCGTTGACGGGGACCAGATCAGCGGCGATGACCGTCATGGTGTGGTTGACGAGGGAGACTTGGAAGTGGTTTTCCGTCGAGGTGTTGATCAGCCGCAGACGGTGGCGTTTTCCAGGGGTGAGGGTTACGTTGGCGTACTGGCCAGCGCCTGTGGTCGGGTGCTTGGCGGTGCCGTTGAAGAGGATGTTGTCGCTGAAGGGCGGGCCGTTGTTTTGGGTGAAGAGGACGAGCTCGTCGGCGGTGCGGTAGTAGTAGTCGCTCAGGGGGAACACGCCCAGGTCGATGTCGTAGGGGAGCGAGGCCGGGCCGTTGATCTGGATGGTGCCGACCACGCCGTTGCCGTACTGAGCTGAGAAGTGGGAGTGGTACCAGCTTGTGCCGTACTGCTGCGCGCGGAAGCGGTACACCTTCCGGCCGCCCTTGGGTGGGATAGGGCACTCGGTCACGCCGTTGGCGCCGTCGTGCAGGTTGGTGCCTTTCTGGCGCAGGCCGTGCCAGTGGATGGAGGTGCTGGGTTGTGTTAGCTCTGAGATGGCAGATTCAGGGAGCAACATACCCGTTGGTGACCAGGTTGTTGATGACCGTGACCTCGATGGTGTCACCCCAGTCAGCGAAAATGGTTGGGCCTGGCAAGTCAGCATCTGTGCCCCAGCCGACAGCAGAAAAACCTTGGGAACAACACACCGAGAATGTTGCCTGAATTGGGATGTATCAGTCAATGTTCGAAGTTATCATAGTCAGAACGACATGAACATACCGTTGACCAGCATGACCTTGTTCTTGACAACGCCATCCGGGCCAGTCCAGTTGTCGGCCTCGGTCAGAGTGAGAGTGTACTGTCTTCAGTCAACATCTACCTCTGTCTGAAGAAAGAGGGCTCCTACCGGCCGCACCACGCCAGTGTTCGGCGTGCTGACTTCATAGTCAGTGTTGATGTTGAAGCCGGGGCTCCAGCACGCCCGATTGCTCGGGGTGTTGCAGCTGGTTTGGCGAGGAGGACGAGCCCCGGCATTCTGTCTCTCCTCAAGGGGAACGAGGAGGTCCCGCTGGATAGGGGTAACAGGAGGAGCGGCGATGACAACCGGGGCGGCAACGCCCAGGATGAGCGCCACGGCACCGAGGAAGGACTTCATGATGAGGAAAGCAGTGGGCGGCGAATGGGCACTTGATGTTCTCGGGGTTGAGGAAGGCGGACGGGAGGAGGCTGTTCAGGTGACCTGGGATATGAGAGACATTGGACTCCCCAACGGGGGAGGCCAGCCCCTTATATAGACAAAATCATCACCAGCCTTTGAATATTGATGAGCGGCGGCCGAGCATGGCGCATGTCGTATTCCCCTCCCCTTCCCCATCCTCCCCCAATAGGCCCGAGACATCGATCGCGAGTCAACTTCACGGGCACCCGGGGGATGAGTGAGGAAGGACTCGGGACGACAACGAGGCCGAGGCGGCTTGACGTCGAAGCCATGTCCGGTCAAAGCACGCGGCACACACGCAACCCCTTCTACGGTGAGAGCCTCTCGGTGAGCGTGATATCGTAACTGGGTGTCCATGGTGTCGGCGGCTACGGAGGGCTCGGGCAGCCGTAGTGGTGTAAGGAGGTAACGTTGGCTTGAGAGCTGACACCAGGAACAGGAGCCGTATTGGCCGAGGTTCAAGCCGCTTCCCTCCACCTGACGATAGTCGTATTCTGGGGGGCTGTTGAGCCTGTGATGGGGATGCCTGGTGAACTAACCACATGCAGGGCGCACGTCATGGCAAGCCTCCAGCGGCATAGCCCGCGGGTTATGGATGTCAACTGCGGTACGGGAGCTCGCCTCGACTGGAAAGGCGTAACCGAGATCGATAGTTCTGCAAGCTTCTGCACGACGGGAACGGTGATGGTTGAGGAGAGAAGTGAACATCGAAGCAGGGCGGAAGCGTAAGGCTTCATTGCTCCCGCGTCCACGCCAGGCGGTTCTGTTTTAGGGAATGTGGCCCGGGGAAGATGGAACATAGTCCTAGCTCAAGGCATCTCACCTTGCACAAAGTATTGGCTTGGCCGGCGGAGACTCTGCGAGTTCTTCGGTCATGACTGCTTTCCTGCCCGAGACCTCCGTCTGACAAGGGCAAGGGTCCGATGCGGGAGGGCTGGAAGAAGTGGTTGCATATTCCGCGTGCTTTGTGCCTCGTTGGGCAGTTGGGCGGCTGCACGGGAACAAAGGGCTAACGAGCTCGTGTTGAGAGTGTCAGAGATTGGCAGGGAAGGGACTGTAAAGAGTAAGTGAGCAACATCAAGGTTGACGGGGTTCTCGATTTCCTCGGTGCTGTAACGGTATGTGGCTTGCGTATCTGCGTTGTACTAAGTAATTAATGGAGGATGCGCCCACCAATTTCTGGATTCCGATCAGATCTCCACCCACGGGTTAGGGAATCAACGGCTGACTTCGATGACTCGCAGGAGAAAACCTGAAGTGGTCTTGATGGATCTTCCTGAGGCGGAACGGCGGCACGAGAGGCGGCACGCAAGGGGCTGCGTGATAGGGAAAGACCGGGCAAACAGGGGAACACACGTGTGGAGGATCGCCTGCCGGGATCGTCAGGGTCCCTTCTTACGACGTGCAGTATCAGTGAACGCAAAGTACCGCATAGAGTAGGTGGCCGGCACTCGATAGGGTATGGCCTGCCGGGCTGTCCCGCCCCCTGAGGGATGTCACGGTCAGGGTGTCATTCCTCCCGACCTGTCACCCTGGTTAGCGGGATTCTGCCCTACCGGTATGACATCCAAATTAATGTGCAGCTCGTCTCCTTGTTCGTGGAGCACCGATATCCATTAGCCGCTCGAGACTTTGGCCAGTTACACTCTACAGCTCGGGACACATTAACTCTGCGGGATCTTCTGGTCACCTCATAGGTGGAAGGCCCCGATGTCGTTGACCCCTGCCTGCAGCGCTTCATGTTGGCCGGTCCTTGCTCTGCGTCGTTTTGGCCCTCTCGGGTAGAAAACCCATGTTCTTGCTTCCCAACACCCCGCAAGAAGGGTGAATACAGGGGACTTTGGCACCTATCTCGGAAAGGTGAGTAGAGCTGAGGGGGCTAGGCTACGCCCGAGCATCCCGAAAGCTTGGATTTGGTGCCACGAGGCGCTCTCGGCAGTAACTAGGTTGACATGGAACTCGGAGTTGGAGGTCGGACCCGGTGCTCGGGACTGGCACGAGGCAGATGATTGGCATCGCAGCCGATGCTTACACCCGAGATGGCAGAGCCATGACATCGACATGGAACTATTGGCCCGCCAGCTCCGAGGTCATCGCCGAGCAGGTCTGACACTTCTGGTGGCGTCAGCTAGAGTGTTGACCGAGCGTCCCGCGTCGAAGACTAGAACGAAACAGATCTGGCTCGTATGTAGGCGCGGCAGCTTCGGCGGCAGACAACAGCGGGCAGGGACATGCGGATGCCGGATGGTGGATGGCGTGTCCTCGCTTCTGCACTCGGACCGGCTGCGACACTGCGATGCTGTGGTAGCTGTGACCTCACGCTCGAGTCAGCTTCCCCTTAATTCCGTCGATGTGCCCAGTGACCTCTGGGTACCAAATCCAGCAGTTGGACCAGCAAAGAGCGATTTGCGGGTGTGTCGGATGGAATGATTGCTCCTCCCATGGCATCGGGACTCGGAATCGGATTCCACTGAGGCTTGGGCGAATCGAACCATTCGGAGGGCGGGAACAGCAGGCTTGGGAATGAAGCTGCATCTTTAGCAGGGAAGGGTTGCCCTGGAAAGGTCGGTCCCGAGCCGCGTCCCGTTGCTAATAATAAGACGACTATTGGCGACTTGCCGCTGCCAGTCCGCTTGTTTGCCCAATAGCAGTGGGTGTGGATGAGAATTCGTCCCTGTTGTTAACGTCGGTGCTGGCGCTGGCAACGAATCAAGGTGAGTCAGGTTCGTCTCTAAGGCTGTTACAGAATGAGACATCAGTCTGCCCAGCCGGTGCTGGATGAGGCTGTGTCCTAGGTACCAGGTATCCACCGAAGCCCGAGAGAGAGAGGGATAGATTGCCCGTGGTACCTGCTGGTGTCAACTGTCAAGTCACCCATCGGGCACAAACACATCTGGTGCTCAAACCCTTCACTCACCACGAACACGGGCTGGTAGCCCGCCGGCTTCGCAGGCGATTCTGCATCATCCTTGTCGGCGCAGATGCGCGTCCAGGTGGGCAAGCAGCGGGTGCCAGCGGCTGAAGCGGTCAAAGGAGCTGCCTACCTATGTTGTGTAACCACGGCTGGGTTGACGGTAGCCTAGTGGGTTCTGGCATCGGGATGTCCAAACCGTGGGAATGTCTCGTTCGGTGATGGGCCCTCTGGGATTCGAAGAAAATCGAGGGGAAGCTCCAAATCCCCGGTGGAACGATGAGATTGCCAAAGGACTTTGCAGCACGCAGCTGCCGTGCGACTCGGCCCGGCGCTATCGTAACTTGGGTGGTGGTTGTGAACAGGAGCTGATGACGGGAATCATGAACCCCCACAGAGACTCTGAGAGCGGGCATCTCCTGCAAGGCTGGCCTGAGACCGGGCAGGGGCCCACGCGGGAAGCAAGGAATCACATCCGGCTGCACCTCCTCCCACTGCATCTTCCTCGTTTTCTCTTGCCCGTCATGATTCCGGCGGACACGGGATGCTGCCGCGGGATTCCTTCCGTATTGGCCCACGTGCTCCTTCTCCCCAGCCTGCAATGCCGGCCGATGAAGCCGAAAACGGAAGCGATTGTCGTCAGCACTCAGCAGGAAGCGGCAACGACGCACGTCGACTCCAGCGCGGAACTCGCCGCGAACTTCGAAGTCCATTTCCTCTTCCTTGTCGTTGGTGTTGGTGACTCTCTACTTCTGACCCCTGAATCCAAGATGGATCATGGAAGGTACCTATCACAGTCCCTAATCTCAACAATCCATCCCCGCCGGGAAAAGGCCAGCCACAGCAAGTCTCCCCGGAAACATCAGGAAAAACTGTGGACTGGACTGACCCAGCAAAGGAAACAGATGCTCCCCCACAACCCGATGTGTCCAGCAACGTTCAAGCGGCAGACCGCAGACGGCACAACCTGCACGCTATTGCTGCAATGGCCCTGCATCAGGCAGATGGACACAACCGTGACGAGCCTGGGCAGACTGAATAGCTCATCATGAGGGGTTCTTCACCAGCCCCAGGGACGAGAGCGCGTGCCAGAGCATCCGGCCCACGTTGCTGTTTCTTGCTTTGACCCTCTTATCCCGCGCCGCCAGGCATGTCTTGATGGTGCCGCGTTCGCTCACTGTCCGCACCATCTTGAACTGAAGATGTTGACCAAGCGGCAAGTTGACCTCTCTCATCACACGCTTGCTCGTATCGTCCCCTAAGGTACTTTGACACCATCGCAGCTGGGGCCGTCATATCGCAAGGTGATGTCCCAACATAAAATTGGCCAGTCAGCGTGTTGCGGCGACATACCCCTACATCAGCGAGCAATTGTTGGCCGAACTATGTACAACACCATGACACCAATATTTGCTTGACAAACCCCTTATTCAGCCCTAGTCGTCAAGGCTCTCGCCGCTATTGCCTCGTCCGGGCCCTGACAGATGCGGGCATGTGCTGTGAAAACAGCATCGGTAATTACATATACCTATTTGCCTGAGATTACTGCTGCCAAGCTGTTCATAGTCCCGGAACGCGGCGATGTACTCCGGGACTCGTTGCCTGTCCTGCATCTCTTACCGGGCCCCTTTTCGGCTCTGTCCGCAAGAGACATCGGCGTCTCGGGGGCAATGCCGGATGACCGCGATAGTCTTCGCGTCCAACTCCACTGTGATATTAGCTTCAAGGCGCAGACGAGACCATCAAAAACGGGTTTCTCCTCATTCCACAGCTGGCCGCATGTCACCTGAAGGCGTGTCTATCCGTTTACGTTGCTACGATACGTTGCTGGTTGGGATCCGCTCCTCCTCTTACATTCTCATTCCCTTGGGATCGGAAACATCTCCGGCTTCGCTTCGGACTCTCAGCACACAGCGTAATTGCATCTCTCTGATAACCATAGTTACAGTAGCGTTAAGTTAATGGAAAGCTCGTCTGTCGGCCTTCACTTGAATATTTCTCTGTAATATGTGGAGAGCGATTCAACAGTGGTGCCCGTGAAAGAACTATGTAGATTTTGATCATTTTCCCATTCAAGATAGATGTTTATTGTGGCGCCTTCAAAGAGCAAGCCCACATAGAGAGAAGACAAAGTTCGAGCAACAATCAACCTGAACAATTCGAACCAAGGATGGCATGAACATTAGGTTCTGATCCAATCATCCCGCTTAGACAAATCTCCTTCCAGCCGCCTCTAGTCATTCCTCCACCGGTACAGAAGTTCTTCAATTTCCCACGTGTCCGGTGCTCCCTCGCCAGAGACTGTACACCGCATCTCCAGACACTCGCAGGCGAGAGCAATGGCATCAAGGTTCCTGCCCCGGCCATGTAACGCCGTCGCCAGTTCGACCGCAGCCTGAAGGGTGCGGAGATCCCTCGGGCCATACACTTGCTGATACTTTCGCAGTGTCTCCAGTTCGTCTGTGTTAGGCCACGGCTTCTCGTGCCGGCCAGAGTGCCGGCCAGGTTCCTCCTCGTCGTTGCCGTAGGTTCCAGTTGCTAGCGAGGTGGTGCCCGTTGTTGCGAACGGCAGTTGGGACCTCGTGTTGCGCAAAGCTTTGGGAGATTGGCCTGGCGGCTTCATACCAGAACCCTGGGGGTTGTTGTCCGGCCCGTCCAAAGGTTGAGGTATGCGTGGCTTTAGGTGATTGGGTTCAGGTTTGAGGGCGGGAGAAAGCGCCCGCTGCAGTTGTGCGACCGTTCTTCCGATCGACTCGGCCGCGTCGTGGAATTCCCGGTGCTGGTATATCTGTTGGAGCAACTGCAGCGTCGACACTGTTGCGGTGTGCGTCTTGCCCCAGATCTCCAGGCGTAGTTCCAGCGCTTCTTCAGCAGTGGACAGTGCCTTTTGGTATCGGCCCTGGTGCTTGTAGACTTGGGCAAGCGATTCCTTTGCCTCAATCATTTGCACGTCCGTTTGGCCGAGGGCCCGAGCTCGGACATACAACAATCGTAGCAGGATTTGTTCGGCGTCGTCGAACCGGCCTTGGGTGAAGTATAGCTGTTGGAGGTGTTCCAGGTCTTGAACCAACTCCGAGCGGCGGTCGTTCTGGCCCTCCCATCCCGGGAGAGCAAACAACGATAGCTCTTCCATGTGTTTTGCCAGATGTACAAGGGCCACAGAATTGGTTGACCCCTCCCAGCATAAGGGGCAGAATATGGTTGTCTCGGAGTTCTGCACTCGCTGCTCGTAGAATGTGAGAATCTTGGACTGCTGGGTGTCTGGCATCTTGGAGAGGGCGGTGGCTTGGTGTAGCCGGTTGAGATGCTCGGCCATATCCTGGCTTGACAGGAAAGATTGTCCGCAGTCTGGGCAAGACCACTGCCGTCGGTGCATCTGCGTCTCGTGATACATCCACTCGTCGCGAGAAGCATACAGCTTGTCCGAGTTCGCGCACTTGGGGTACGAGCATACGTAAGAGCGAAGGTCCGAGAAGACGTGGCGCCTATGCAAAGGTCAATACCAAAACCTTTTCGCAAGTCTTATCCTAACGTAGGTATCCGGGCACTTACTTCCACTCCATGGTATCACCCATTACTGCCGAGTCGAGCCAGCGATGGCAGTATGGACACTTGAACCTAGCTGACTGATATGCCTCGTCTGGGAGAGCGGGAATCTCAGTCCAGCGGCGGCCCCATCCGTTGATGGCCGCAAGGGGCGGCACGCGAGGTGGTCGAGCCCGGTCACCGTCCGTGGCGGTAGGCCCAGGAGCGGTAACAGGTCCTTGAAGAACTGCTTCTCCCATTGACGAGAGCGAGGCCAGCCCAGACTTGGCTGATTGGGCCTCCGGGCCGGAAGGCTTGGGCCTCGAGTCCATTCGGCTTCCTTGCTCGGCCTGGTCTGGATGCAGAAGCCAGTACGCGAATTGGCGGCGCCGTCTGGCATTTGCCATCGCGAGACGTTCGACCAGGACCGGGTCCACCGGGGGCGCTTCTCCAGAATATTGTCTGACCCTCGATACAGCATGCCGCATTTCCCGAACGGTTCTGTAAATCCGGGCGGTTTCCTCAGGAGTCACGATAACGCTAGAGGTCGCATTCGTTGGTCCCAGACCTTGAGGGGGTGGAACAGGGCGGCGTAGTAGGTTTCCCACATTATAAAGAAGTTGAACCTTGTCGAAAATGGCCGTCAAGACGTGGCCAAGCAACTCCTCATCTTCGGTTGAACAGTTCGAGTCGCCGTCCCAGCCGCCTGGGCTTTCTTCGTCCGTCGTCCCCTGATTGTAGTGGCTGGCCCCAGTACCATTCATGTTCACGTGCACGCGGGCTAGGGAAAGAGGGCAATTAGTGAGTCCCGGTCACACTGTGATAGTACAGGAGAGGAAGTGGTTATCACGTACCCAGCGCCAGTTGTTCGATCAATTGTTCGGGAATGTCGAACACCTCCTCTCGCAGCCCCGGCCTGTATCGGAGCGTCTCTGCGAGCGACGACGCTGCGTGGTCGGGGAGTTCCGCACGAAAGTCGTGACCCCATGTCTTCAGTCTTCCATATTCCTCGGCCGCACGTTCTGTGAGTATTGGATCAAGGGTTTGACCAGGTTGAGGTGTTGCTTGTTCGAGGTCGGCGTTCCCCAGCGCACGAAGCGTGACGAGAAGACTGCTGTAGTCGTCGAGGCATTTGCTGAACAGTGAGCTGAGAGGGGAGTCAGGAAACCGGTTAGCGTAGGCTGCGTGTTCGCTTTCTCGACCGTGGTCGTCCAGGGGGTCGGGTACAGCTTGAGGCGGGCCTTGGTCAACGACATGGAGCGGTTTCTGGAACGCCATCGTTCGCTTCCAAGCAAGGAATCAGTTCAATGCAGTGCTTCTTTTATGGTGATCGTCTTGACAAAGTGTAATCCAACTCTCTGCAGGGGTGTGGGGTGGTTAAGGGGGGGTTGATGAGCTGAGGGTTCAGGTGTGCGAGCGGGGTTCATGTTGGCAGACTGACTGCGCCTCGCAAGGCTCTCGTCCTCCCAGCCATTCATCTTGCGAGTAAGCAGATCATGCACCTGCGGGGTAAGATATTTATCCAGCTGACGGATTCCCTGGCACGCGGCCCGTGACGACCCCTTTTCCCAAGCAACAAACCCCCATACCGGTCCCCCTTGATTTTGACTTCCAGTCTTGGGCTTCCGACGTCGTCAGATGTTAATACCCACCTACTAAGCCATCGAGCGAAAAATAAAGCTAAACCGTTGAGCCGTCCACTTGTCATCCAACCAATGGAGGTCGCCGGTGTCGTCCTCGGCGGCATTCCGATCGCGCTTTACGCCCTGGACAACTACAAGCGCTGTCTCAACGTGGCCAAGGATGTGGTCAGATACAAGGCCACCATCGAAACTTTGCGCTCGAACATGTTTATTCAAAAGAAGCAACTCGAAGTTACCCTGGCGGTTATTGGTCTATTCGTCAATGATGACCGCTTACCAGGCAAGGACGAACTCGAAGGCCATCTCAAGCGCCTTTATCCCAAGGACTATGTCGAGTTCATGAACATATTGGCCAAGATGGAAGGGCTGCTGTCACAGCTCCTTGACAAACTGGACGTCGACTCCCAGGGGAAGGTGAGCAAATACCTAACTTGGTAAACAATGCACGAGAAGGGTTTTATAATGGCTAACTGGTGAATGTAGCCTCGGTGGACGACCGATCCCCCCGAAAGAACAGCGTGGGAGTGGCGGCGCATTCGACGCGGCTTGAGTGCTTCCGACTGCCAGCACATCACACAGGAGCTTCAGTACTGGAATACGGCCCTCAGCAGAGTGTTTGCGAATCCCAGGCCCGAGATACCTCACGTCGATCATGGTGGCTACCTTGTTCAGAAACTTCAGTCTCGTTACAACGACGCGGCCTGCAACCGCATCCGCAAGCATGTCCGCTACGTTCACGACACGCTTTGCCAGGTCTGGCAGTGCGATTGCCCAGAGCACAGAGTGAATCTGGTTGCCTCCTGGCACCTAGATACGACCCTCACAGCTCAACTAAAGCCATTGACGCTTGCGGTCTTGTCCAGAGACGGCACGTGGAAGTCATTTTCGGTCGAGGTGGAGGAACCAGCAGCGGGGATTACACCGTCTGTCGAACGAAATCGGAAGTCAAAGGAGCCCGCAATCTCGACATCCCCATTGCCATCGATATTTGGGCTATTGCGCAAGACTGCCCGGTCTGTTCTGGCCTCGCATCAGGAGTCTGCGAGCACAGGTATGGCCTACTACTCGAAACAGCCTCAATCAACTGCCCAAGAGCGCTCCTGACTGGACTAACGGCTCATCCTCTGCCAGCAAGCGAACCCCAGGAGGTTACTCTGACGCCCGTCATGCCGGCTGCAGAGGTAACGTGCCTTTGCAGCTTCATGGACACCAACAGCTCCTTAACACGGGGCCTTGTTCAATGTGAAAAGCCAGGGGCCACAGAGGCTGCGCAAAGATTGATCCTCAGCTACACACTTCCGCCAGGAGGCATGCAAGGCAAATTTCACTCCGTTCGCGACGTCCTCGCCCATGCATCCCACAAGGCACCTGTCCTGTCCAGGCGCAGCAGATTCTCCGTCGCCGCGGCAGCGACCTGGGCGGTCCTGCATCTCTGCGGAACTCCCTGGCTGAGGGAGGACCCTTCGTGGCCGGAACTTGAGGCAATCCAGCTGGGCATCGCGTTGGACGGGTCAGTTCGCCCTGCCCTGACGACGCAGCCCCCTGTCGCCGTCTCTCGGACTGTCAAGCTAGCAACAAGGCAGGAAGACACCAACAACAGCGTCACAAGGCAACTGGACAACGAGACACCCACAGCGTCACCCCAACTGCCAAGGCTCATCCGCAACTGAATCCTCTTCGCCCTCGGCGTCCTCCTCACCGAGCTCTGACTCAACACAACCCTCGAGGACCTCCGCCAGCAGGACTTGGCTAGATCAGGTCCCAATAACTCCACAGCACGCCTCCCAGAAGAATTCGCTCTGTACGACCTCGTCAACCGCCAGTCGGACCGCGTGTACATGGAGGCAGGACTCTCATTCGGCTACGCCGTGCAGCGGTGTCTGCGCTGCGAATTTCCCGGCCGAGACGCTGACAAGTCGTTTGAGGTTTCGAAGTTCAGGAGGGACTTTTTCAATGGCGTTGTTGCGCCTGTGCATGCCGCGTATGCTTTGCAGTTGAACTAGGGGCGATCACAAGGACTGCCAGTGAAGCTATCGTCGTCAAGTTACGGGCTTGCAAAGAACGTTCCATTTCTTTTCCCGCTTCTTTACTTCTGAAAGCAAGCGATGTCTAAAAAAATGGAAAAGAGGTTCCAAGTGAGCAGCAGTTGGTACTTTAATCCACTGTCTGGGGGTCAGGGGTGAATAAGGTGTTGAACTTCTGACGAGCTCTTCTCCCTTCAGCTGCATACAACTTCAACTCCCGACTCCTCCGTCCTCGTCAAAATACAAGGAGGGATGCTAGCGCGTTTGATATTATGCGATCCAGCTTACTGTCCATACAACCCGCTCCCTCCAGCCCCCTTATATTCGTATCCATAACCCACTCCCCCATCCGGAGGTCCATCCCAACTCCTATCGGGGCTATCACGCATCGAAAACATGCGCACCCTCTCCCTCATCGTCGGCACCGTCTTCTCCCTGCGATCCCACGGCCCTATCCCCCTCGCCTCACACCCCGCGCGAATAAGATGAAAGATATTATACCCATCCCACTCCGCCGCTTCCTGCTTCCCACCACCACCACCACGGCTCGGAGCCTTGCAAAAGTAGTACGGCAGAGCAAAGTTCAGCGCAGTCATGATAACCGCCACACCAGCGAGCAGCGCCAGACTGAGCACCCTAAACGAAGTGTACCGCGTCGTGTGGACTCTGATCTGCTGGCACAGCGCCCTTGCGGCATCCGTCTCGGGCTGGACGATGCGGCTCGGGTCTTCCCGTAGAACAGCCGCCGGGGCGGCATAGTCCCCCGGTCGCCGCTGGAGCATGGTAAAGGATATGTTGGCCAAGTTCCAGGCCTCGATGGCCCACTGATTAGTCGGAAACTTAGAGGACCGCATGTACCAGCTCCCCATGACCAGCTCATTGGCAACAAGGATCTCGTTGCCCATGAAAATCAGCGCGTAAGGGAGCTGGGCCGCCCACAACGACTTCCACACCAGATCGGCGACGGCTTTTTGGCTCGCTGTCACGGCGTTCAGGCCGTAATTCGCTCGCCCGCGCAGCTGGTAGAGCGCACCGGGCTGGGAGCAGAAGCCTGCGGCGCAGAACTGGTATTGCTCCAGACAGCCGAGGATGGAGAACCCGGCTGGGGAGAACCAAGCCTCGTACCCTGGCGCCCTGGTGTTGTGCTCCGTGATGTTGAACCAGGGCTCTGCGATCTCCTCGTCGAAGACGGAATCCGAGGAGAGGGCGATCAGGACCAGGTCGGAGTCCGTGACTTTGAGTTCGTCTCGCGGAGTGAAGGTGGTCGCGCCGATGGTGTCGTTGCCGGGCATGTGAGTCACGAACCTGCCGGGTAACAGCGTTATTAATGTCAGTGTTTATGCAGGGTAGATGGATGATAGACTCACTGGAGCGGATATGGTGACGTTGCGTAATTCCTCGAGTACCGCGTGACTATAAAGGGGTACTCGGACAGTGGTGGTTGCTGGTCAGGCACCGTCCCAACGGCATACGCTTTGATCTGGTCGCCGTATATATAACCCCAAGGCTTCCCATCCGTCCACTCTGTCGCCCACTGATCCGCGTCGATAGGCACGCACGTCAAGTTCTTCCGGACCGCCACCCTGTCCTCATCCGGCGTGTTGATGCCGAGCGTGCTGCGCGAGTCGATGCGGATGGACTGGATGCGCGCCGAATCCGTCTTGCACACGCCGGCCCCCGGAAACGGACAGGCCGGGTCCATGGTGAGAGTGGAACCGATGCGCGGCGTGACAAACGTGTCGCACTGTTTCGCGAGCTCGCCGTCGTCCATGCCGGCGTAGCAGCTTCTCGCGTAGACGCGAGAGCGCCGGTACCCCGTACGGGCCGGCACCAACAGCAGGGCGCTCGTGTCTCGGGCCTCGGGAGTCGTTAGATTGTAGAAGTCGCTCGTTTCGGCCGTCCAGCCGCAGTACTGGCTCACGATCAGCGCCGAATCGTCCGGCGCCTTGAAGAACTGGGCGCCGAGCAGGGAGATGGTGGTGAAGGCCGCCGAGAATCCCACGGCTAGACCGAGGAGAGGGGAGAGCCGGACGAAGGTCGCGCCAAATACTCCACCAGTCTTTTGCCTTTCGCTGCTAGCGTCGTGTGTGTGAATGGGATACGCGCTCGAAGGACTACCCTGAATCAAGCCTGTCGTGGCAGCCGAGGAGTAAGGCCGGTGGTGGGCTCGTTGCGACCATGTGATCTCCCACACTTTCAACACAAACGACGTCGGGCTGCGGCTGGAGTTGCGCAAGGCTGCCTGGATATAATGATAGATGTGGTCGCCGAGGGGGGACTGCCGAAACCGGAAAGCGGCGAAGCAGACGACGCCCCATATTTGGGCGCCGGTGAAGGCGATGACGAGGGCGATGGCTGCGACGAGCACATCGCGCCAGGGCTGGTCGGTTGTGAGCGTCAGCCCATTGATGCTCCCGTACTCTGTAGCGGAACCGTGGTGATTTAGCCTCTCTTGCTGGTGACCTTGTTCGGGTTTTGCAGCGCGGGAAACACGAGTTGCGGTACTCACCCCAGTTGGTCCAGACACCGAGATGGATGGAACTACCGGTATCCATGACTTCACGCCAGCACCAACGCCGATAAGCTGACCGATTTCACAGCTCGTGAACGCCGCAAAGCCGAGGAGAACAGCACCAGGAATGGAGGTTGAAGAGGGACGCCGTGTTGATGTTTGGGTGCGGCATGATCACAAAATAAATGGCCATTCGGCTTCGGCGCTAGCTGAGGCTGAATTTGCGAACGCCAGCCATAGGGTTTCGGAATTCAATGACAGCCTCTAATTGGGAGGCGTTGACGCCATGTCTCCTTTGGGCATCTGCCGCCTGGTCAGCCTGAGAACAAGACAGCCACCAACCGGCACTGGGTTTCGGAGTTCGTACAATACAATACCAAGACCACAACTCTTTGCGAAGGAGTCTTTCCAACTTCTGACACGAAACGAGGCCATCGGGTTATGACCGGGAGAGTCCAGTCATCCGCTTCAGGGAGGAGAAAGGGCCTGGAGGTCGAGGAGAACATGCCGCCAGTGCCCCACGACGCCAAGACTTGAGCCGCATGCAGCTGAGAGCCACCCCTCCACGGCAGGGGTTTGGCGCAGCCCTGCTTGCTGAGCCTGGGCCCTGGGGCGAGACCGGCCAGGGTTCAAGTTGACCTTGACCGGGAGGATGACGACCGGCAGCCCACAGCTTGCACCAGGCGGAATCCCGCTCAGTCGACGGGGAACCTGCATCGACCAGCTGACACTATGAAAGGCAGGTTAGTGACAGCATCTGCAAGATTTCTAAGCAGCCCTTGCAGATTGGCTTCAAAAAACCCATTGCTGCCGCCGAGGATGTTCCGAGGCCGATTTCTCAGTCAACGCGAATCTTGAATCATCATCGGCTCCTCCATCCATGTCTTTCCGGGCCGTCTTCGTCTGCGGCACGACCGGCATTCAGGGCGGCGCCGTCGCAAGGGCCCTTCTCGCCAAAGGGGTCGCCGTCCATTCTCTCACGCGCGACGCCTCGTCGCCCAGAACCAAAGAGATGGCCGCCCTCGGGGTCAAATTCTGGCCGGGCGACTTCGACAACGAAAAGGCCCTCGTGTCGACCATTGCGGGAACTTCGTCGGGTTTCCTCAACTTTTTCCCCGTCTTCACCGACCTGGGTGCCACCCTGCGCCAGGCCCAGCTCATCATGTCGGTCGCTCTCGCGGCCAGGGTCGAACAGGTCGTCTACACGAGTGGCCTCGGGGCCTTCAAACCGGAGCGGATGGACAACTGGGACTCAGTCCCTCGATGCGGGATTTCTCGGGTCCAAGGCGGACATCGAGAAGGCCGCCCGGAAGGCAGGGTCCAAGTACTGGGCCATCCTGCGCCCTGGCGTGTTCATGACCAACTGTATTGCCCCTGCGATTGCGCAGTACGGTGCCTTTGCCCAGACCGGTGTGTTGGAGACGGCGTGGAGGGACGGAGGCTACACCGCTGCCTCTAGTGTCGCCCAGGACCATTGGCGCCTTCGGCAGCGCGGCAATCCTCGACCCGGCGGGGTCCCGTGGCAGGGAGATTGACTACGCCGACGAGTTCAGGACGCCCAAGGACATCCTCGACAAGCTGTCTGCAGCGAGCGGCAAGGAGCTGAGGGCGAGATACAAGTCGGACGGCGAGGTTGAGGGGGCCAAGAATCGGGACCCATTCGTGGATGGTCAGGTCATCACGCGTGAGCTGTAGCAGCTCATCGACATGAATCTGGTGCATCAGCTCGGAATTTCGATGAGCTCTTTTGGCCGATTCCTTGACGAGTACAAGGCCGATGTCGTCGCGACATTTTCCCAAGTTCCATCAGGGAAGCGTTCGTCCTAGAATTTATCTGGAGGTTGTTGGCCAAAAAATGGTCAATGTTTCGGGATTGAGCCGAGTTGGAAGGAAACATGCCGTTTTCACATGTTGTTTTTTTGTGTTGACTGATGAAGGAACTTGTTGACTCTGTTGAGGGGAGTGGAGAGCGGGGACGGAAAAAAATGCCAAGCCAAGACCCACATCGATTCAATCGACGCCACTCACAGCTCCTGATTTGAACGCGTGGCAGGGGCTGGTGCGACTGCTAAGCCACTGCATGACGTCGACGGGATGAAGCTCTTTCCCGGTGCAAGCATCCTCGGCATCGTCGCGGCGGCCTCAAACCGGAGGAATCATTCCACGAAGCCACTCGATTGCGCGTTTTCTTTCGTGTTCAGGCCGCGGACTTGAACGTACCCGGGTATAAAGCGCCGAGACACCCGGGACGACCTCCAACACCGTTATCCTGCATCTCCCACCTCACATCCAACCCCGCACCAATCACCACTGCCAACCAACAGGCACCAACACCAGCTACAACCTCGAGATCACATTCAGAAACGATGAGCTCCAACGAGAAACAGACGCAGGCCAATCCTGCTGCCCAACAGGGCCAACAGCAGCACTTCCCTCCTCCTCCGCCCGGTCCCCCACCGATCCAGACTTCGTCGCAGGCCCAACCGCCAAAGCACACCAATGAGACCCCCCTCCCCGACTACGATATTCCCGCATACAACCCGAGCCATCCCCAGTTCGCTCCCCCGCCAGCCGCCGCCGACGGCGACATCTACGACGCCTCGCCGGTCGACAAACATGCGCCAAAGCTGGGGCACCACCACCACGAACACGGCAGCGACGGAGAGGGCAAGAAGAAGTCAAACAGGCTCTCCGCCATGGGTGAGGCCTTTGCGAGCAAGGTCTCTGGCCCGGTCAATGCCCTGGCACACAAGTTTGGCTCCGAGGGCTTCCTGCCCGAGTCACTCGACAAGGAGTGTGAGAAGGCCGCCCGCATCCTCCGCGGCTTTTGCAGTAAGCAGCCCTCCTCCTCGAAGCCTAGCGTCTTCCATGCTAACCATACCGCAGAAGATGGCATCTACAGCGACGCAACCCCCGCAGCACCTCCCTCCCCTGAACCCACCGCCGCCAACAAACCGCCCCCGTCTCCCTCGAGCAAGCCCAAGAAATCCCGCGTCCTCCTGACCATCCCGTCCAAGGTCATCGCCCGCGCACAGGGCCTCGCAATCTTCACGGCCGTTCGCCTCGGTTTCCACGCAACCGGCTCCAGCGGCAGCGGCGTGCTCCTCGCGCGCCTGCCCGACGGCAGCTGGTCGCCGCCGTCGGCCATCCAAATCACGTCTATCGGCGCAGGCTTCGTCGCGGGCGTCGACATCTACGACTGCGTCATCGTCATCAACACGCGCGAGGCCCTCGACCTCTTCACCAAGACTCGCCTGAGTCTGGGATCTGACCTGTCCGTGACGGCGGGCCCGTACGGTGCGGGTGGCGCACTGAACTGGGGCGTGCCCTCTCCCGGAAGCGAGAAAGCCCCTCCCCTCCCTCCACGCAAACCAGCCGAGCCAGACTACGCCACCCCGCCCCCTCTCTCCGCAGACAACACCCACTTCACGACCCCCCCAGTCATTGACACCGCGCAGACCTCGGCCTCTGAAGATGAGGGCAAACACGGCAAGAAGAAGCATGACTTGCGGGACAGCATCAAGAACCAAAAGAACCTCAAACCCGTCTACAGTTACGTCAAATCCCGCGGCCTGTTCGCGGGCGTGCAGATCGACGGGACAGTCATCGCCGCTCGTGAAAGCGCCAACGCAAAGTTCTATGGCCAGGCCGTGCCCGTGGAGAAGATCCTCAGGGGTGAGGTGCCGGCTGGCGGGGCGTGGACTACTGCTGCAAGGGGGCTGTTTGACGTGTTGAGGGGTGCTGAGGGTTGGAGGGGCCAGCACGGAGGAGCAGCTATCAATCCCGGGTTGGTGGCTGGCCCGAACAGTCCTGCGTTTGGGGCTGCGCCGGGGACGGGAGGTGCGCCGGCTAGTGCTTGGGTTGCGCCACCTCCTGCTGGCGGTCCTCCTTCCACGACTGCTACAGGCGCGGCTACACAGGGAGTACCGGGCGTTACTGCAGGGATGCGGAACCTGGATGTTGGTGGTGCTGGTGCTCCTGGGCCTAGCAGCGGGGCTGCTGTCCCGCCGCCAACAACTGCAACAACGTCGGCGGCGGCATCTGCAAAGGCAGCTGAGGCAGCGGCCGAGGCGGCGCACGCTGAGCCTGTGCCCCCGCCTCCGCCCATGTACAGCGAGCCGCATGGCAACGAGGAGCTGCCCCCTGCTTACGATGAGGAGCACGAGAGGCAGCGGCCTGCCGGTGCGGGGGCGGATAGCAAGACGGGGCAGCATTAAGCGATGCGAAGGGATTGATGGAGATGGTTACGATGGTATGATTTTATGACGATTCGATTCCGGGTTAAGATGGATTCGGGAAGCTTAGTATAATATCTTCTGTACTGTCTGAGCAATGGAGAAATGTTCATCTTCCGACCTTCGGTTCAGGTGAAGTGATACAGTTCGAGAGTGCTCCATGATACAGTCTCGAGTTTGCTCCATGACACGATCTCTAGTGTTGCTTCGTGATACACCTCTAAGTTGCTCCATGGGACGGTCTCAAGTTTTCTCTGGCAGGTCCTACTGATACACAGTGGTATTATTTTGGTAAAACGCAACAGCCCCTCAGAGCAGCAACATCGGTGACGACCGAAACCCGGCTCCCGGCCAGACCAAATACAATGTAAAACGCCCTCTATATGCCTGTCCGTCTTGTTCCCTTACCCCAGCCACACAACCCTAAACTGCCCAGCAGATAGAACATAAGAAAAGAAAACGAAGCATCTGTTACATGGCTAAGATATGCGAAGAAAAAAAAAAAAAAAACAACACAAAACACACCGGCATCACTCATCCGGCAACCACACAACCTCCACCACCCCATCCCGATCATTCATGGCCGTCCCATCCGGCCTCCTCCACCTCGCATCATCTTTCTTGCACACATACACCTGCGTAACGCTCCCATCGTCGTGCACCGTCGCCTCCTTCAGGTCCCACGCGATCTTGCGGCCCGTCCCGTGCAGCGAGCCGCGCTGCGGACCCATCTTGTAATCCAGATTCCACCCCTTGTCGTCCGGCGCGGGGCGGAACGTGGCCTCGAACTGGTCCAGGTCGAAGTCGATTCCCTGGGGGTAATAAGCGACGCTGTAGCCGTTGGAGATGATAAAATCGTCGGCGGTCTGGAAGCGCTGGAAGGTGCAGTCCTCGCCGCAGACGTGGGCTACCTTGGTGTAGTGCCAGGGGTGGGCGACGTGCCAGAAGCCGCCGCGGTAGTGGTGTAGAGATAAAGGTTTGATGCCGGATTCGTAGAAGCCCGAGGGGTCGCCGATGAGGTCGAGTTGCCAGAGGTCGTTGAGGAGGGTTAATTTGACTTCGGAGTGCTCGTAGATGCATTTGCGGAGGAGGATGTCGCCTTGTGGGCCCCAGCCGGTGTTGGATTCTTGGACTTTTTGCTCGCTGCGGCAGGATTCGTAATTGTCGGATACGATCTTGGCCATGGGCACGCTGAGGAACACGCCGGCGCCGCCGAAGGCTTGGGAGCCGTGCCGGTCGATGTTGTTGACGTCCTCGGAGAAGGTGCCGATGTACATGGGCCGGTCGTGCTTGTACTGTGCGAAGCGGTCGGCCAGGGCGTGGAAGGACGGGAAGAAGGTGTCGTCGTCGCAGATGACAAGCCATTTTTTGGTGTTGCGTTCCGGGTGGTCGTACAGCGTGGGCACGAGCGCAAGGTAGCGCACCGCCATAATGAGGTCGGGGTCGGAGCGGTACACGTCCGCGTCGATGCCGACGTCGGCGAGCTTGGTGTAGGCGTCCTCGAGCTCGTCGTCGGTGGCGTTCAGCAGCAGCAGGACCAGCTTCCCGCCGTTGGAGTTTCCTTTTCCGTCAGTGAGCCAGTAGGACCATTCGTTGATGGGGCTTGTCCGTAGGTCCGTGAACCGCTGGTAGGTGGTCGAGACGCCAAACATAAAGTCGGAGGCGTTGGCGGTGCCCGGGAACGGGGACTTGGTGACCGGGGCGACGAGGGGCTCGGGGCACGTCTCGGCCTGGTACTTCTTGTTGACGTCCACCACCTTGAAGGCGTCGACGAGGAAGTTCTGGCCGAGCTCGGTGACGGACTTTCTCGGGATGTCCTGGCGGGAGGTCTGGATGTATCGCTTCGTGTACTCGAAGGTCTCCTCGAGCCCGAACAGTTGCTGCCACTTTTTGAGTTTGTCCATGTCGTAGTCGCATGTCATGGTGCGGGACGAGTTGGTGTGTGTTGCTGTCGCCTTCGTGGCGCTGCTGCCATCCTGCTTGCGGCCCCAGCCGGCGGATTCGGGCTTGCTCATGGGCTTCTGCAGTGATATCGCTTCCCTCGCCGATGCTGCTGTCCTGGCGAGCGCCGTGTGCACGTCCATGTCGGAGCGCAGAAACAGGCCGCCAATGGCGAGCATGACGACTGTTAGTACCAGGGCCCTGGCAAAGGTGTTGCGCATGCTGAAGCAGCGGTATGTCCTAGACCGTGTTGCGCCCATCTTGGTGTTGAAGTCGAGGCGAAGTTGAGTTGGGCCGGAAGTTAGTAAGAAATGGTCATCGAAGAATAAAGTCGGCGGCTCGGCCTGCTCTTGCCGCGGGGCTCGGAGTTTCTCGCGATGCCAGTGGAATCTGGAAGTTCGTCCGGGGGAAGGCGCGACACACTTGCCCGCCCTCTCGGCGAAAACACACAAACGAAGGAAAGCCGAGGTCGGGACGGAGAGGCGAAAGAACGGTGCCTGGTGGGCGTTGGGGGATCGCGCAAGATTGGATAAAACAGGTGGAAGAAGTACGGATAGAGAGAAAGACAAACGGAGGAAAGGACAGCGGTGGCACAGCGCACAACAGTCACGGGTGTGACAATGCTGTGTTGAGTGTTGACCACAAGTTCAGGTGGGCAGCAGCACCACCACAGGGCGCAGGGATCAAGAGACGATCGACAGGGGAGACGGCATGAGGCCCAGGAAGCCAACAAGGGCATCGAACTTGGACATACCGACAACACAATGGAAGCCCACCGGGCGGGCCGATGTGACGCGTAACGCTGGGGAGATCAACGTCCATCAACCTGCCGCTGGCCATGCTTCCCAGGCACCAGGCAAGCCAGGTTGGAAAGCCAGACAACGTTGGTTCGAATCAGGTGGAGCCGTGGCGTTGAGGTTCGGGAGAATGAGCGGGAAACCACAGCAATGCCCTGAGTTGAACACAAAGTCGCGTCGCTTCGGGTGACAAGATTCGGGTGTGTTCCAGAAGGCCGTTTGTCTGCGCAGGTCCTAACCGCATTCAGTATCACCCACCAACATGACTTGCAGCCAAGTTTTCGCCGCATGCCGTGACCAACCGCTTGAGGCATCTCCTGGTTTGAGGTTTGCGATCGGCAGATCTTCAAGCGCAACCAGGGTCCATGGCTGCGGCTCGTTGGGATGCCAAACAGTGATGGACGGCATGAGCCTCCTCCAATTTAGTCGAGGCAGGCTGAAACCAACACTTGTTGGCTTGTTGGCATCTGCATTGAGCGGTTGGTTGCGCGAGGGTTTTTGCACCGACGTCGTCTGCCCGACTTGCAGCCGTCTGACCTCTCCGTCCCGTCGATGAAGTCATCGGCAGCCTCTCAGGAGACCCCTGCCAAGCGTGTTTCAGACCAGACCCCAGAGGGTCCATCCCTGAGGCGTGCAGGAAGGCATCGTTGGCTGTGCGAACGTGGAATGCATGCAGATCGTAAAAACTGATCTGCAGAGAGGAAAATGTAGCGGTTCAGGCGACGAGAGAGCCGTTGGACGGTCGGACAGGAGTTCTAGCTGCGCAGGATAAAGCGCCTGCGGGAAGGAAAGCGGTCAGGACATGTCTGAGGAAGTAGGGTTTGCGCAAAGACCAATGTGCCACGCAATGTGCCACGCAACGGCCAAGGTTGCAAGTCGAGCCGACCCTCCATTTCGAAGGTCGTCGAAGGTCGTCCGTCAAAAATGGCAAACGCCGTTTCGTGTTGAGGCGCCAAGGCCCGACGTTAGCTCCCGCCGTTAACGTCTTGGCGTCCTGGCTCCGCCCCAAGCGAAAGTTAACGACAGCAAAGAAGCCGCAGGGGCACTGTGCATCCAAGATGAGACAGCAAGACAGAACGCTACGCAAGATCCAGCTTGAAGAACATGAGATCATATGGGACAAGATTTGTACTGCGTCCATACATTGCAAGTACAGAAGGCTATCAGGTGCCTTCCAAGTTCGAGGCGGGGCACTGAGAGTGGGGCCTCACCCCGCCCTCGCTTATCTTATCAACACCCCTGCACCATAACACGGCGCCTTCGACGACTCGGCCAAACCTCGAGTTCGGGCTCAAAAACGACCTCGAAAGAACATCACCCAGCCACACCAACGCATAAAAAAAATCAACCCAAACGCCCACAAACACATACAAAACAAAACCAACAAACAACATCACACCTGCGTAAACCCCTCCAACCTTCCACCCCTCCAATTCTCCCACCTCCCCACCGGCCTCGCAGCCGCAAATCCCCCAACCGCCCTTCCACCAGCCACCGCCGTCCCTTGCACATCCCCCTCCCTCGTCAGAACAGTCGGCGTCTCAGCCCTCGCTCTGCTGCTGTTACCCTCCCTCCTCAGAGCACACTCAAAAACCCCCCTCAACTCCATCAGCACTACCCTTGTCCTCCCACCCGTGACATCCACCATGAACTTCACCACCGGCTCTCCCTTATCAGGATCAGGGACTTGAACGACGGCGACGTCTCGAGATGATTCCACAAGCCGGAACCAGTCCTCTGCCTTGGTGATGCGCGTTACCGCGTCCAGCGGCAGGTGGAACGACCACATGAGCGGCTTTGTCCACGGTTTGATTTGTGGCGATGTGCCGGCGTTGGCGTGACCCAGGTGGGTGACGCGTTGGTGGAGGAATTGCTGGTAGTTGGAGGCCGCGGACTCGGAGCAGTATGTGCAGGGCAGAGGGGAGGGTTGGGTGCTGTTGATGGGGGAGGATTGGAGGAGGGTGTCGAGGAGGGTGGAGGTGATGGTTGAGTTGGGGTTGAGGATGGTGGCGGGGTGTTTGCGGCGTTTGGAGGGCGGGGAGGTTGACGAAGGGTCGACCTGGCGCTTGTTTGTGGCGGTGGTGCTCTCCAGTTCGCGGCGGGCTTGGGCCAGCTTGTTGCCGATGGTTTTGAGGAAGACGTTGCTGGGCGCCGTCAGGCCGAGGGTCTGCTCGAGTTGGGTGAGGATTCCGGCTTGGTGGAAGTCGTGGCCGATGACTTGAGCGGTGGCAGCCTCTTGAGCGATGAGTGTTGCGATTGCTGCGTCGCTGGCCTTGGCTGCCAGGGTTCCCGCGAAGAACGAGGGTTCGTTCGTGGTTGAGTGCCGGCTGCTGGCTGCTTGCAGGGCCTGGTCAAAGTCCCACCACCACCTGTCGAACCCACCAGCTGCCGCCGGACTCAACTGCTGCGGCCTCGTCTGCCTGTAGTACAGCAGCAGGCCTGTGCATAACGTGGTCATGGAGTCGAAGAACTTGAACCCGATGCCGATGTCCTGCCGCAGGTCCTCCAGCATCTCCTTGAGCGTGGCGACTCGAGAGGTGCTCAAGTTCCACGTGGGCCTCTCAACCAGGACACGTAGCAGCACCAACCCGACCACGTCGACGGGGTGGTCGTTGAAGTGCAGCGCTTCCCAGCTCCGGCCCAAGTCCGAGACGACGATGATCTTCTTGGCCGTCAGCTTCGCCGGACCCCTTTCTTCGCTTACTCCTGTCGCCTCCCCCGTATGCGTCGTTCTCCTCCTCTTAACCGGTCTCTCGTCTTCGTCATCACTCTCACTACCCTCCTCCTCTCCCTCCTCACTAGACGAGGTATTCTCCCCCGACTCCGGCATGGGACTCCCCAACCTAACACTTGGCCCCTTCCGACCTCCCTCACGGGTGAAAGACCTCCTCCCCACCCCCTCCGCAACCACCCTCTCCGCCTCCTCCACCTCCCTCGCCAGCGCCCTCAGCTCCCCGAGCGCCTCATTCCCGCCCAGCATCCACAACACTCTCAACACCCCGTCGCGCACCCTCGCCCACCTCGCCAAATCATCCCGAAAACACGTCTCGCAGTAAACATTCCCCCTCCGGGCGGGATAGGGGCGGATGCCGTGCTGCGGAACCGGGTTCACGCGCGTACCCAGGTTCCATATACCCGGGTCTGCTTCAGCGAGGGGGGATGTGGCTGCTTCTGGGACTGGTGGATGGGGCGGTGCAGTGTCGAGGAAGGGGAAGGGGGTGTCTTCCATGGCTGGGTCGCGGATCAAGGGGAGGGGGGAGGTGCGGTCGATGGGGAGTGGGGAAGGGCGTTGTTTGCGCGGGCGTTTCTTGGGGCCTTTGAGGAGTTTGGGGAGCTTGGGGAGGGGGGCTGGGCCGGTGGGGATGTACTCGTCGTCCATGGCTTTGTCGTGGGGGTCGTTGACGGCGAGGTCATCTTGGTGTTGGTGTAGATCTTGGGCTGCTGCTCCGGTTGTGTCGAGGTGAGTCTGATGAGTCTTCTTGGGGCGCTTGGGGAGTTTCGGGATCTTGGGCAGGGGCCCCGGGCCGGTGGGGATGTACTCGTCGTCCATGGCTTTATCGTGGGGGTCGTGTTCGTCCTGTGGTTTCCAGGCCGCTACGATCGTGTCTTCGATTTTCTCCCTCTCTGCCACCTCTGGTCTGGTTCCGGACTCGGTGGCGGTTATGTCGTACAGCTCCCAGGGTATCTTGGGAGTTGTCGGCGAGACCTGACGTGGTTCCTGGTGGGCCTGGGGGTTCGTCGTCTTGCGTTTGGGAGGGCTTTCGGGTACAGCGGTAGGGCTATCTTGCGTCTCGTAGAAGTCGGAGGCTTTGGGGCGGCGGGAGCGACGAGCCGCCCTGGGAGAGCCGAGCTTAACGACGATCTCGCCGCCCTCTGCTGGCGCATCTTCATCTTCGGCGCGCGCGCGTCTCGCCCTCTCCTTGGGCGTGGAAGGCGGCGTTTGGGGGGCTTCAGCTGCGGGCTCGAGTGTCGGCTCCTCCCATCGAACTCTCTTTGGGCTCGTGCTTGGCGTCTCGGGAACCTGATTAGGAGCCTCAGCCTGTGTCGGGGCGCTTGCTGCTTGCGTTGCTCTCGCCCTCGTCACGCGCCGAGGAGGGGTGACGTTGGTAACCATCGCCTTCGTCCGCGCTCTTCCTTTCGCCTTTTGCTTTGTGGCGGCTTTTTTGGCCTTGATGGGACTGGTGTTCGCAGGCTTCAAGGTGGCTGGGTGGCGATGGGGCTGACGAGCTGAGGTGTTTCTCGTGGTTCGCAATCCGCTGGCGACTGTTGTCTTTTCGGACGAATCCATGGTGACCGTGGGAGCAAGCCAGATGGGAAAGTTTAACTAATAAGACGCCCTTCGTGGCCGGAAATGGTGGGTGTCGACCCCGCCACAACTTCTTTGTTTGGTTGTTTGCCAGGCCCGTGGCTGTGCCTGCAAAGGAAGTCTTCAGTCGGGTTGGACAGGACTCTGAGGTTTCAAGGTGTTCGGGGCCGATGATCTTCGCGAATAGTGCTCTAACTGATTAGCTTGCGGCCAGCAGATCGGCGTCGGAAAGTTTCCCAGTTTTGTCCCACTTGGACAGGTTGGCGGGCAAGACTTGTATTAGTCTCCCGTGGTGCTTTGTTCCAGGCTCTTTCTCGCTTTGTTGCGCTACCTCGGCGGAGAAAGCTCGAGTTTGATCGTTTCCGGCGACTCAACACAATGCCAGCCCACGAGAGCAGACAACAAAGACAGCCTGTGAACAGAAACTGGCAAGCCATTGTTAGCTACATTGCCCGGGGACTCGGGCTCGACGCCAACATGAACGCACACCAAGCGCTCACTGTACTGGCATGGTGTAGAACAATGCCTTTGCAACACAACCCGTGAAGTAGCAGAATTGGGCCGTGAATCCCTCTTCTGCTGGGATTAGCTTACATATCCGATCAGCTCTTTTCTTCCTCGCGTGGAGAGCAGAATACTTGGATCCAAGCAACCAGGTCTGACGAGGAGAGTAAATCCGTTCAAGATCCGATTAGGTAAGGTACCTTATGCGACTATGATACAGAGCAGACGCTCAATCCACTTCCGCTCCCGCAAATGCCCTTCCACTCCGATCCTGGGCCTGTCATTGCTCACACCATAACGCCTCCCTCAGTCGCTGCCAGAGTTGTCCAGCAGTCGCACAATCCCATAGCTAGCCCCCGCAGCCAGCGCACCCACCACCAGCGTCTGCAGGGCGCCCCAGAGACCAGCCTTGCGAGTCCTAATCGCGAACCAGTTCTTGAGGAACCCAAAAGCCAGCAGGATCACAACCGTAATCCCCACCGAAACCAACAGCGCCTCCTGGGCCTTGCGCATAAAGAAATAAGGCACCATCGGAATCAGCCCCCCGACGAAGTAGCTAAACCCCATGGTGAGAGCCGAGGCCCAGGCACGGCCGACGTCGGGCTCGGGCAGGCGCAGCTCAAAGTCCATCATGAAGCGCACCCACTTCTCCTTGTCGGCCGTCAGCTCGGCGACGAGCGGGTCGGCGGCCGCCTTGCTGACGCCGTACCCGGCGAGGATGTCGTAGATCTCGGCGCGCTCCATGGCCGGCATCGTGTCGACCTCGTGGTTTTCGCGCGCAAACTCCGCCTCCCTGGGTCGTGTCAGTACAATGATCGGGTGCCTTCTTGGGGCGGTTTAGATGCAAATGAGAAGACCTACCAATGCTGCCGCTCAGTATCAGCAGCCAAGTACGCGCCCAACCCCATACTGATCCCACCACTAAACAACTCTGCCAGACCCCCAATGATGACAATCTTGGTGTCCCCGAGCGAGGACAAACCAGCCGTCAGCGCAAACGGCACAGTCAGACCATCCGAAAAACCGATGATGACGTCGCGCATGATGGCGTCGAACTGGCCCATGTGCTTCTCCACGTGTGGGCGCTCCGGGTCCGGCACGCTGGACGACATGCGGTTGACCACCTTGGGGCGGACGCGCGCGGGGCCGGGAGACGACGGATGCCGGTAGTCGTGCTCGGGCGCGTCGTGGCGCGAGAGGAGGGGGCAGGATTCGTTGGAGGTGAGAGACATTGTGATGAAGCTGGAGTGGTCAGAGAGTTTGAGACGGGATGTTGAGGCAGAGAGATGAGTCGGCGCGGTGGCGAGACGATGTATCGCAAATGAAGTGATGCCAGACGGCCCGCTGCCTGAGTCTGCGGTGCGGGATGGCAGAGCGTTCTAGCCGTGAGGCTGTGATGCAACCCGTCAACGTCGCGATTGAAGTTTGTTGTCCGGGATGGATTGAAGAGTCTTGAAGATGCGAGAATTCCAGCAGAGCGGTTCCTGTGTGTGCGAATCTACATTACCCTGGATCTCGGCGCTGAGTCATCGACAACGGGGCCAATAATGTCGCCGTTGCGGCGCCGGAAGCTTCTTGAATGACTGTGATGAGTGTGATGAGGGTGATCGAGAGGGTGATGTTTCCGCATCGAGGTTGATGGGGTGACGTGAAATTAATGCAAGGTGGTGATCAGGGTTAGGGTCTCCCGCCATCCCTTTTTCAACTGCAACGGTCCAACTCCTTCCGAACTGACATGACACCACGGTCTCATGATGCCCTTTTGTTCATGGACTCAATAATCAAAGCACATCCCGTCTTGTCCAAAGTGTCATTGACATCGCTGTTGCTTTGGAGAGCCCAGTGACCATTGCTCACATAGCTGCACACCGCCCAGTCCACGTAGAGGTGAAGGAGACGATGCTACCGGCACCTCAACAAACTCAACGATCAATTACCACCACCTGACCATATATATCCCCTTCTACACCCATCCCCTTTCCCTTCGTTACAGCCCACCCACCAACCATCCTCAAGCCTCCCACCCCCATCGCTACAACCCCTTACACTACCCAAACCGAATCCCACTATTAGGATCCCACGTCCCCCTCACAGGAGGCTTCCCTCCACCACCCTGCTTTCCCACATCACCACCACCACCACCAGCAGGTGCGCCGGACCCAGACGAGAACCTTATCCCCATCTCAGGCGTCCACGCGCCCTGCATACTGGCAACAGGGGCAACGGGCGGCGGCATGGGCCTCGGCTGCTGCTGCTGCACATTCTCTGCCCAGCTTTGGATGCGGGCCTCGACGGGGGGCGGTTGTTGCGGGATGTGTACATTTTGTCGTATTGACTGTGGTTGTGGTGGTGATTGGGGTTGTTGTTGTTGGGTGTAGTAAGATGCTGGGTTTGAGGTCTGGTATGTCTGTTGGGCGGGCGGCGGCTGTGAGGTGGGGTTGAGTGAGAGGGAGGAGAGAGGGGGCATTGATAGTTCGCTGTGGGAATAAGGAGGTTAGTTTCAACTCAGACCGCACCACAAAGGGGTTTTCGTAGGGAACTCACTCTTCCAAAGCCCTCGCCTCCTTCCGTCGTTCATTCACCCAGTGCCTGGCCTGGTTGCGGAACTGCTCGACGATCCGGCTGAGGTCGTTGTAAAACTTCCTCCCAACCTCGACATTGCTCACGATCTCTTTGTACTTGTAATACGCATTATCCAACCGCTGGAGCGCCTTCTCCCGCTCGTGGCTCCCCTTCTCGCCGATGCTCCGCTTCTGCGCCTCAAACTCGCGGTTGGCCCGCTGCAGGTCGGCCACGAGCTTTTCCTGGTCGGCGCGCTCCTTCTCGATCGCCTCCAGCTCGGATTCGTACAGGCTGTCCAGCCGCTTGTCGAAGAACTCCTCGAAGTGTGCGGGGAAGATGGGGGTGTTGGGATAAGTCCGCTCAAGCCGGGCTGCCTCGGCAAGAATGTCCGTCTTGACGTCGTCGGCGCGACTTCTCGCGCGAATGGACTCGACTCGTTTCCTCCGCCGCGACTCAAGACGCAAGACGTCGTTGTAGACGCCCCTCAGCCTTCCTATGGCTGGTTTAAGAAGCTCAGGGATCTCGGTCTTCCTGCTGTTGGGGATGTAATCCATGATGCCGCGGTCTGGCCCGGCGAGGATCGCCAGCGTGTCCTTGACAGCAGCGAATTTCTCGCGCACCACCGCATCGCTCGAGGTGCTGGACGCAAAGTAGCCGTCAATCTCGGCCGCTTGGTTCCAGAGCCTGGCACCGCCGTCCCGGCTTGGATCGACTCGGGACTCTGGCCGTGTCCAGCGCTGGGTGCCGTACTTGAGCCGGAAATTCTTGTCCTCTTGCTCTTCGGCAGCCAGCAATGCCTTCCCCTCTTCGAAAATCATCTTGTCGCTGGCGCACAGCTTCTCAATGTCCGTAAGCCCCCGCTGCAGCCGATGGATGACATCGGCCTGGCGGATCTCGTCGGCGTGCTGCACAAGGGTTCCCGGCAGCCCCAGGGGCTTCTCGAGCGCCTGCAGGGATCCAGGCAGATTCAGGCTGGAGAGAATCTCGTGGAGCTTGTCCGTCATGGCTTCGAGCTCGGCGATGATGTTGTTGTTGACGAGACGATCCCGCCGCTCTTCGTAGATGGAAACGGCCACATGCACCGAGAAGGGGACGAGCTTGGTAAACAGGGCCGGGCCGAACTCGGCATGGTCTCCGAGGTACTCGTAGGGGTTGGCCACTTGTGGAGGGACGCGCGCCACGGCCATGTTGGCGCGTTCGAGTATCTTGAGTTGGGCTTTTGGTGGCACCACCTCTGTGCCAGTCAATACGATAGCTGCGGATGGCGGGTTGGAAGAAACTTACGAAGATAGATGATGTCGTTGTCCTTTTCGGCCCGCTTCAAGTCGTCCTCAACGCGCCGTTTGAGGCCCTGGAGGTCATCCACCACGGCCTGGTTAATGTACCCACCCTTGCACTCCTTCAGCCCTTCCTTGACGCAGGCGACGGCATCAGCCAGACGAGCAACCTCCTCGCCGTACCTCTTCTTCTCCAGGCACTCGCAGGCGGCACGGTACTGCGCAGCTGCGGCGAAATGGTGGTGTTTCGCACTCATGTGGTGAATCCAGGCGGAGCTGATGGCCTCGCTGCGCATGGCCGCCTCGCCGGCCAGGTTGTAGAGATCGGACACGCGGGCGGCCAATTTCGCGATCGAGGCGTCCTTGTAGCCGTCCATGACTGCCTTCTGCCAGAAGCATTCTTGGCTCTGCGCCAGGAATAGCTGGGTCAGGGACTCGAGTGTTGCTTCGTCCATGTCGTCGGGCGGGTTGGCCATGCGCAGCTCGGGGAGCACTTCTGTCTTCATGTGCTTGAGCACCCCTGCCGCCTGGGAGAAATAGCTCGCTGCCGTCTTGAGCCCCTCGGTATTGCTACGGTTGGAGGATATTGCCAACTGGGAGTACAACGCGGCGAGGTTGAAGAGAATATTCATGAGCTCGTACTTGAGGTTGTTTGCGACGAGGGGGCGTTCGGTGTGGTAGCCGAGGGCGGGACACCAGGTGAAGTCGACTCCGATCTGCCATGTGCGGGCTTGTCAGTCTCGTCCATGAAAATTCATTGCGCCGTCCAGAGGGGTCCCTTACGTCTATGGGGAATTTCCCGCTCATCCAGACCAGTTGGGCGGCGTAGGCCTGGAGCTTCTTGATGGCGCTGGGGTGGGCCTCGCGCGAGTTGACGGCGTCGCGGCGCAACGCATCGATGACCTCGAGGTCATGACGGAACATGTCCGGGTGTTGGTCATACTTTTTGGAGATGTACTGGCGGATCGACGACGCGAGGGAGAGCTGGGCCGACTTCCGGAAGGGAAGCGACAGGACGTTGGAGCTGGAAGCGAAGAGGTTAGGTCAGCGGGCATTCCAGGAATCGCGCGACTGCATTGGTGTCGTACTCACGTAGTCATCTTGTATTAACTGGTGTCGTGCCGCAGAGCTTCACCGGGAATAGCTTCACGTCGGCAGCGTGCGGCGGCGTTCAGGGCTCGGGCAACGGCGTCTGATGTCATCAGGCACCGCGCCGTTGCCATGCGACGATTTCAGGTTGTTTCCATTGGCGGGGTATTTTCGGCCCAGCACCTGGGCAACCAAGGAAAGAACCCCACTTGGTAGGTACTTGTAAGGTAATTACCGCATACAGCCCTCAATTCCCACACTGCACTGACTGCCCCGCAGCCTGCTGGCATAATAAGCCTGAGGTGAGCTCCTTCCACACCCATTTCCGGAAGCCTTCCAATTCATCGGTTTGGCTTCCTCTCCCCCTCCATGTATTCGAATTTCGAATCGATGAAAAAAACAGCAATAAGATCCGACGCCGAGCTGCACCCCGACGGCAAACTGCAGCTCGGCGTTCGCCTTTGAGACCTCTCTTTCTCCTGCAGTCATCACCAAACGCAGATCAACGCCCCGTGTCCGATGATTTATTTCATCGCCGAAAGATCGAGCTCGATCCCGTCGGCGCACAAGTGCACGCACTCGCAGCCCACCGCCCGGCCAAGAGCAACTGCTTCAACATCGAGCCTCATCATTCTCTGAACTTATGGGTATTTGCATTGAATGGGTGCAATTTCTGTGATTCGGCCATGTTGCTGAGAGTACCTTACCTTAGGTACTTTCAGTGCCCTTCGACCCGGATCTGCAGCGCCGTCACTGACAGCCGCCAGAGCCGAGACACGCTCTCCGATCGACCTCGAAACTCGCACTCATGCGACCGGCCGATTCCGGCCTGGCAGTACCGCCTAAGCTTTGCTGTCCAGATTCTGACCCGGCATCTCCTCGGCCTTTATCAGCATGATGCCCGAGCATTTCAGCCATACGGATACGCCTCGCCCGCCGGTCGCTTGTCGGAGGCCCCCAATTTACAGCCCACGAATCGTGTCCAAGGGCTGGTTCTCTCGCTGAGACCCGGCTGCGAATCAACATCGCAGAACCTTCCCATAAGCCTCTCGGTTTCTGCCTCGCTCTTGGTCCCGACCTCCGGTGTCACTATTTGTCTCGCCTTTCCCGGGAATCCATTCTCAAGTGGTCGAGCATCTGGCCTGATCAGCGATGATGAACGACTCGGAGGTTGCTGCTGCGTGGACTCCGGGCCCTGAGCTGCGACACTCCGAGCACCCGGCACGGATCCAATCCGCTGATCACTGGTAGGAGTACCTTTTCCTTTCTTACTTGCATCCCTACCGGATGCTCCATCGGGAGTCGTTGTTTTAAGCTGCGCAGGCCACGCCCAGCGAGGCTGCCTCTGTGATACACCGTGCATGGTCTCACAGCACTCTTCCCCGATTAGGCACCACAGCCTCGCTGCCCCGGCCTCGTCGCGGCTCGAGCCTTTGTCGTTCAGGGATCAACCGTGTCGAACCCACGCACGGAGCTTTCGCCCTGCGCTTCTTCTGCTTTTCGAGTAGGGGCAAGTGTTTCTGTTTTGAGTGCAAAGGAGGAGTTCAGGCTGGACATCATTGTCAGTCTCACTCCCGGCCTGCCGATAGTGGCCTGCAAGCTGCAGCCGCTTCGGAGATCTCCTGGTCCCAACACCGTGGTTACCTGTCCGCCGCTCTTGGGACGCACTGCAACATTGGGCTGAGTGGTAATCACGCAACATCCTGGCTCCCGGAAAAGCTGAACTGGTGTGGCACATCATATGCTTGTCGGGAGGCCAAGCAACGGACATCCCCAACTCAATGTCCCCAACTCAATGTCCTCAACTCTACCCCCCCTGTCGGCTCTCGTTCCTGCTGTGGAACATGACCCAAGCGGGTACGCGATAATTCACCGCACTCTGCTGTCTCTCAAGGCTGCTCCTGCCTTGCTCGGCACTGCGTCGGCTGGAATATCTCCATGGCGAGCATCTGAGCCACGACTAGTCGGAGGGAGGAGGACTAAGCCGTGATGGCAAGTTTCTTTTATCCTCCATACGGGAAGAAACCCGGGTTTGGGCGTCATCGTGCCCTGGGGACTGGGAAAGCCACCCTGAGATGCTCAACGGGGTACTTGACCGTGCAGGGCCCCAAGACCGAAGACCCTTTGTCGGGATCCAGATTCCGGATTAGCTGCCCTCCCTCAGCTGCTCGTTGATGCCTGACGCACTACGCTTCACAACATCGCCTGTGTTTGAACAACAGGCTGAATCATACTCACCTCCCGGGCACTTTGGCAGATGGGCTTCTCGTTCCGCCCATGACGAGGTTCAAGTTGGACCGCAAGCAGAGCCACATGCCTTCTTTCAGCTGCGGACTCACATGGACCCGTGTACAATACAATGCATGCCGCTTCTTCATCCTTTCGGACACATTTGCTCAGGGACCCGCCCATCCGGACTCCCGCCACGTTGTGTCCCAAGTAGGGGGGGACACCCCGTGGCGGTTGGCTGTCGGCTCGAGGAATCGTGGCTCTGCCCGGGATTCATCGTTTCCAGAGCTCGTGGATGACAATGTTTCTTATTCTGGCACCGGGCCCCCCACCGTCTGCCGGGCCTTCTGTCAGATCTCGCAAAGTGCATCAGAGTGAATCGGTCATTGAACCAGGTCAACCCACTGGACCGATTCTGGTCTTATTCCGGGAATCAAGAAAAAATTTTCCCAGCTCCTACTTTTACCTCGAGGCCCAGCCACGAACCCTCTTCCCTCCTCCACCAAATTTGCTGTACCATCACTCAATCGCTTGCTTCCCATCTTTGCCCTGGCAACCGCCAAGATGGAGGGCCTCACGTTGCTTCTTCTCTACCTTGCTATCCCTAGCTTTCTCTTTTCGGTCATCAAGCAGATTTCCACATGGAGGAAGGACTCGCGGACCAACGCCCGATTCCCTGGCCCGTTTCTGCTGCCCATCATCGGCCGCGTTCACGACTTGCCCCGATTCTCGCTCTGGCTCAAGTTCAAGGAGTGGGCGGACCAGTATGGGCCCATGTTCTACCTCAAGATACTCAACCAGCGCTTCATCATCGTTAATAGCGAGGAGATCGCAATTGAACTTTTGGTGAAGAGGGGCCACATCTACTCGGGCCGGCCCCAGATCCGATCGCTCATCCGACACAAGGAGGGTCCCGCGTACTCTGCTCTGATGGATCGCCACGGTAAGACAACACACCTCTTTGTCTCATCTCGGGATCAATGGCTCACACTTCATAGACATCTGGAAAACCCAGCGCAAGTGGGCGCACGCGGCCATGGCCGAAGCCTACAAGCACCGCTTCTACGGCCACGTCGAAAAGGAAATGAAGCGCTACCTGGGCCTGCTCCTGCTGGACCCGTCCCGCTTCTACGAGTACACGCGCGAGTACTGCGGCCGCGTCATGTCGCGACTCGCCTGGGACGACGCGACGCAGGGCCGCGCCAACGGCGACAGCGCCGACGCCACGCTGCACTGCATGAGCGTGTCGGGCCCGCTGACCAACACCGCCACACCCCTCTGGTACCTCCCCGCCTTCATCAACCCCTGGTACAACTACGAGGTCAAGCGCGAGCGCGAGCAGCGCGCCTGGTGGCTGAACAACTTCCGCCTGGCCAAGGAGCGCATGCGCCGCGGCGAGCTGCCGAGTGATACTTGGGCGTACCGCTACTTTGAGCAGCTCAAGCGCGAGGGCAATGAGGACCTCGACCAGGAGGAGGAGCAGGAGGGTTTTGCCAGCTGCATGATTGGCTTCCTTAATCTTGTCGGCGTTGTCACCATCAGCGGGCCCCTGAAGTTCTTCCTCATGGCCATGGCGCTGCACCCGGAGTGGCAGAAGAAGGCGCAGGCTGAGATTGACCGTGTCTGTGGCGACCGCATGCCGACGGTGAACGACTTTGCCGAGCTGCCTACTGTCCGGGCCTGCTTGAAGGAGACGATTCGGTGGCGGCCGGGCGTGCCGTTGGGTGAGTTGTAATTGATCTGAGTGTTCGTTTCTTTGAGGCTAATGATTCGGCAACAGGCGTCCCCCATCAAGCCGAGCAGGACGACGAGTACCGCGGGGTCAAGATCAAGAAGGGGACTATTATCCTCGCTTGTGAATGGTAAGTCTCCGCCCATCATTCCTCCCAATTTCACAAACAGCCTAACCACTGTACTCTTAGGGCCCTCACGCGCGTCCCGGCCAAGTACCCCGACGGGGACAGCTACCGCCCGGAGCGCTGGCTCGAGCCCGGCTGGCCGACGTACCAGGAGCCGCTCTCGCGCTACCCCAACCTCCGCGAGGGCAAGGCCATGCACACCTTCGGCTGGGGCCGCCGCACCTGTCTGGGCCAGAACATTGCCGACGACGAGACGTTTGTCTTTGCGGCCGCCACCCTGTGGGCGTTCAACCTCGGCCCCAAGATCTGCCCGCGCACGGGTAAAGCCGTGCCCATTGACACCCAGGCGACGAATAGTCATGTCATTCTGGAGCCGCTGCCGTATCAGATCAGTATCAAGGTGCGCAGTGAGGAGAGGGGGAGGCAGGTGCTGGAGGGGTATCATGGGGTTATGGGGGAGTTGAAGGTGTAGGGGGGTCATTGGCCTTGCACGCCTTCGGGGCGTGGGATGGGCTATTAGGCAGGGTGATACGGGCTGGCTGGCTGCGGTGAAGTGACCGGCATGATGAGGAGGATGGTGATCTCACAGGGACATTTGGATGGTTGACAGCCACTTTGTTTTTCCTGTTTTGTTTTTATTTTGTAAAGGTTCTCGTCATGTCATGTTACGTTTGTCAGCGGATTCCTTCATCTAAGTTAGGGTGCAGAAGGCATGAGCATACATGTAGGCAGATACTTGATATCAATATCATACCTAGCTAGCATAGATCCCTCCCAGTGCTCACATACATGTAGCTGGGACTTTTTTGTCTAGGTGTTTGATGTCGTCTTTTGATGGACAATTGCGACACGGTTTGTAAGGTGAGGCTTGGACAAGGTTTGAAGACATTTTCTAGATAAGGTATTTGGAACCCGTGGCGGATATGGATATCCGAGGCCATGGTCAATCCTCAACACTCAGTTCAAGCTTGTCCATGCAAGGGATTAAAATGCAGGTTGAGCAACCGAATGACAGGGGAAACAATGAGTTCTGGTTTAGAACATCCGGTTCTTGCAAGTCTGTCACATTCGAGGCCTCAAATGGGAGAGACATGGCACGACTCACACATCCCATTGTGGCCCGCGCTGTGGGGCAAAAGGGGGTTAGCCATGCTTGATCGACACACCCAACAAGACGAGAGCCGAGACCACTGCATGGAGCGGGGACAAGGTTACCTTCTTGGGGTTTAACCAGAGACTTCGCGGAGAAGTTCTTCCTGCCTGGGCCGAAAGAATACCTACTTGAGCTCTCGAGGCCAGACCACAAGCTGCAACAAGCTACACCCGCCTCGCCATCACCGTCCGCTTACACCTCCGTTCCATGCCCAACCTCCAACAGCAACATTGAAACACAGAAGATGCAACTTCCCCTCGAAACCGAAGCCCTCGTGGTGAGCAAAGTCGGGGGTGACTTTGAGATGACGCCGATTGTCATACAAGACCTGAGGCCGGACGAGGTGCTCGTCGAGATGAAGTATTCAGGCGTCTGCCACACGGTATGTACTCTATTGAGCCACATTCACTGTCATTACATAGACTTGACTGACACAACTCATCAGGACTTCTTAGTTCCACAGGGTTCTCTCGCCCCCCTCCTCGACCTCCCCACAATCCCCGGCCACGAGGGCGCCGGCATCGTCCGCGCCATCGGCTCCGAAGTCAAGGACAAGTCCCTCAAAGTGGGCGACCCCGTCCTGCTCTCCTTTGCTGCATGCGGAGAGTGCGGGTCCTGTCAAGACAACCAGTACAGCAGATGCCCTTCGTTTCCGCCCCTCAACCTGAGCGGTATCTGTCGGAAGGATGGAACGAGCCCCGCCACTCTGCCAGACAACCGGCCGGCCAGGAGTCAATTCTTTGGCCAGTCCTCCTTTTCCCGCATCTCAGCCGTCCACGAGACCTGCGTGGTGAAATGCCCCTATCCGGAGGATATGGCTATCTACTCGCCGATGGGCTGTGGGTATCAGACGGGAGCAGGGACTATTCTTAATGTGCTCAAACCCAGACCAGATCAGACGGTAGCCGTGTTCGGGGCGGGAAGTGTTGGGTTCGCTGCCATCCTTGCCGCCGCGAGTATTTCGGCCAAGCAGATCATCGCCGTGGACGTCGTGGAGCGGAAGCTGGCGCTGGCGAAGGAGCTGGGGGCAACACATACGATCAATTCATCTGAGATCAAGGGGAGTCTCGCGGACGAGGTCAAGAGACTGACAGGAGGGCAGGGTGTGGATTTTGCTGTCGACACAACAGGAGTGTCAAAGGTCGTTGAGCAGATGCTGGACTGTCTGGCCTACAGCGGGACGGCGGCGTCGGTGGGCGCGCCGCCGAGGGACGACAAGATCGCAGTGAGCTCGGGGAACTTCTTTGCCAACAAGAAGACGTGGATCAGTGTCGCGGAGGGTGACTCGCATCCTCCAGAGGTTGTACCCCTGACATCCCCTATCCGCCAGAAGTGTCCCGCCTTTACTGACAATACCTCATGTGCAGTTCATTCCCAAGCTTATTGAGCTTCACAAAAAAGGCAAGTTCCCGGTGGAAAGGATCAGCAAGGTTTATCCTGTGGCCGATCTCAAGAAGGCTATCGCGGACATGAAGGAGGGAACAGTAAGAGTTGCAATCCTGCTTGACACGATCAGCGATAGCTGACGCTGTTAGATCATCAAACCGATCATTGCATTTTAACTGGGGGTCGGAGATTCATGGGCTTCGTCCTATAGCGCGGTGTATGTGGGATTCAGGGGTTACACTTATGGTGGCAGCTCGGAGAGCATGTTGAACAACTCGAAGCATAATAATGCTTGGATAATTGTATCAAAGCCATTTGCTAATCGCAGCATGAGTGTCCATCAAACATGTTATGCCTTCTCCAGATTGGCCTCCACAGCCTTCTCCTCGTCGTTGGCCCCCATCTCCCCTCCACTCCCATCTCCCCCCTTATTCTCCAACACCCCATCCTCCCTCTCCCTTACCCCCACCTCCGTCGTAGAAAACGCATCGACCGTATCCCGATACCACGGCCAAAAGTTAACCGCCAGCGCATACGTCCACGCCGCCACAAAAAAGCAAAGCGGCACCACCATCGCCAACCCCGTCCCATGCGCGTCCGCAGCAGCCCCCGTCAACGGGGGCACACACGCACCGCCAAACACGCCCGCCACGATCCACCCCGACCCGCGCTTCGTATGCCTTCCCAAACCCCGCATCCCCAGCGCGACAATGGTCGGGAAACAGATCGACTCGAAGAGCATCACCACATACAGCATCCCCATGCCGGTATTTCCCCCCTGCGTGATCGCCGGTGCGATGAAGACGATGCACAGCGTGAGGAACAACAGAAACACCTTGCGCGGCATGACAAAGTGCATCAGCGCCGCGCCGGCAAATCTCCCCACCGCAAACCCGGCCTGGGAACCGGCCAGGAACTGCGATCCCAAGGACGAACTCGTGCCCGGTCTCGTTTCCGTAACATAGTTGATAAAATAACTCGCAATAGCCACCTGACTTCCCGTATAACAAAACTGCGCAAACGCAGCATGAAACAGGCGGTACTGCTTCCTAAACGGCAGGTCGTCCTCTCCAGCATGTGTCTCAGCAGCCTGGAAAGCCATGTCGGCGTCTGTGATCTCGGGGATGGTGGAGAAGAAGAAGGCGGCGGCGAGGAGGAAGACGAAGCAGGCGATGGCGAGGTAGACCCACTGCACGTTGCGCAGGGCGGTGAGCTCGTCGAAGTTGAAGAAGACGTAGGAGCCGAGGACCGGGGCGATGACGGTGCCGATGCCGTTGAAGGCTTGGGCCATGTTGATGCGGATTTCGGAGTACTTTGGGGGGCCGCAGACTGGGTTGTCGTGTTAGTTGGGCATGAAAATGAGAAGGAAGAAAGGAGAGGAGGAGGAGGAGGAAGGGTAGGGGACATGCCTGTGATGTACGGGTTGGCCGCCGTCTCAAGCGAGCCCAGGCCGTTTCCGATGATGAAGATGCACACACAAAACCCGGCAAAGGAGTGGTGGATGATGGCCGGGATAGCAAGCAGCGCGCCGAGGCCGTACAGGAACAAGCCCCAGATGAAGACGGCGCGGTATCCAAAGTGCCTTAAAATCCATGCCGCGTGGCCGAGGGACGCGAGGGGGTATGCCCTGGCGGTGTCAGTCTTCACCATACCACCCCCTCAACAACAAGCTGATTGTACTAGTGGCCTGGTACTCACCCAAAATACGCCACCTGCAGCCCCGACGACCGCACCTTGGTGATGTCGAGCGTGTTCTGAAAGTGCTTGTTGAGCGTGTCCAGCAGGCCGTAACTAAACCCCCACAGGAAGAAGAGGATGGTGACGAGGCAGATGGGGTACAGCGACTCGCGCAGCGTCAGCTCAGCCGCCTTGGTGCGCTGGTTGTCGCGCACCCGCAGGGAGCGTCGCTTCCAGAACTCGCTCGGCATTCTGTTTCGATTTCAGGCTTGTGGGATGGGTTGTAAGCCACGAAGCCTTCTGAAGGGGAAGAGATGAGCTGAGTAGCCTGAGTGCAGCGTACCTACTGATGTTGTATATCTGCATGTCCTCTCCAGAACCCCGCGTTGATCGCCATCCTCTCTCGTACAACATCGGTGCTTCCTCGGGCCCTTGGATCATGCTTCTTCAACTGTCGTGGAGCCTCAGGCGGGTAAGACAAGCTGTGGTTGCACCCTGATGACGACGTTGCCTTGGTCGGGGTATCTTCAGCGACTTCCCGAGCACGATTCCACCAATCAGCCACTTCCAACCGCTCTGACAAGATCCTGATTGTTGACTTACCTTCCCTTTCGAGTCCTTCCCCGCATCTTTGCCCCTGTCGCTCGTGTGGGAACTCGAGCGGTTCGCGTGTCGGAGTGGAGAACCGGCAGTTGCACGTGGGGATTCCGGGGTAAAGACATCGCGGGGAAGCTGTTCGGTCGTAAAGTCCTTTTTTTTACACTTTCAAGTCTGTCCCAAGCGGCGCATCTTGAGGTATGTCGACCGTTGGGGCTTGGTGCAAGGAGAGGACTGCGTTATGGTGATGGGAGCCGAGAGCGAGATCTGGCAAGTTCAAAAATGGACCAGGGGCGATACTCGTCCTCGGCACAAATCATTAAAAAAAAGAAAAAAAAAAGGAAAGAAAGAAGAAAAAAGGAAGGAGAAGAGCGAAGAAAGGAGAAAGGAAACTACAAGGGACAAGAGACAGATGGTAAAGTGCAAGTCAAATGGCCATGATTAAGTCGCGCAAACGTAAGGTAAGAAAAGAAATTCAGGTGACTTGAGGCTGCAGACCCATCGAGTCGCATGTGAAACCAATGCTGCCAACTTGGAGAAACTTCAGTTGTTGCTTCTGGCGGGGGCTTCCATTTTTTCGGTCTTCGACTTAATTCGTTTCTTCCGTCGGTGGAGACTGGATGGGAGATGAAGCCGGAGCCGGACCGGTGTGGGCCGTCCTCCGGGACTCCGTGTCAGTCGGCTAAGTCGGGACATAAAAATTCTTGAACCGAAGGAAGGTTTGCTCATCGATACTGGAAGTCTTCAGTTGAACTGGCGGAAAGGAAGGCGAGTAAATGAATACTCTTCAATGTTTTTTTGAAGGATTCATTTCGTGTCCAGCTCCGGCCGCTGAATTTGCTGAAAACTCTGAGATTCCGCGATGACCCGGAAAAGCGAACTGACGGGCGGTTGCTAGGTCAATTCCAAAAAAAGATCCCCGTCGTCACGGTAGTGCTTTGCTACGCGGTCCTGATTGCAACTTCTTCCCCGGCAAGTGCTGCCAATAAGGCGGTGTTCCTCGGCGTTCAGAAGCGGATGAGGGCTCCGAGGGCAAACGACTTCAATCATGTTTGCACTCGATCAAGGACGTCCACCACCGTGCTCAGCTTGCGGTTGGAAGATAAAACAGGGAGAGTAAGACAAAAAGGCAGCCCAAAGAAATTATCGTCCTAAGAAGTCTCACTGGCAACGTGCCCCAGCGGCCAAACTTCAAGCAAGCGGGCGGCCGTGTGGAGACAAACCGAACTGCAATGATGAAGTCGGTCAAGGTGCGTCATGTCGTACCTGTGGCTCCTCAATATTGCAATGCTTAAGTGCAAGTACTTTGCAATGGAGAAAGTTTCCTGCGCAAAGGTTAGGAGTCCTCAACTGGGACTGATATCGGAGTCGACCTTACCTCTAGGTATCGCTCCAAAGGCAATTGAAGCAATGGTATCGGTAACGGTCGTGGTGTTTTCATGGCCAAGATATCGAGGGACGGGATAATCATTGACCACCAGTCTTGCTCCAAAGTCCTTTTTTCGACTGCCCGTAGGTCCTGGAGGCTGTGTTTGCAAGCAGAGGAGCTGGCGATGTCCGACGTCCGAGCCAAGATGTTGAGGCTGGATTAGGAAAAATATGGGCCCACGACCCTGGTCGATCGCGAATTCTGGCAATTTGTTCAAATCGCACAAAATGCACAAGTCAAAGAATCCACGCATCCCATTCCAGTCTCAATTACAAGCCACCTGTATGGTCTTTGATATGCTACAAGCCCATCCGTCTCTATTGCTTCCAACAGAAACCTGGTCCTCCCAAAATGCTCGACCTCTGGATGCGATGCCAAGGGTCCCAAGGGTCCCCGCGAGAGTGGACACCAGCGCTAAGGCGGGCGGCCCGCTCGCCAGGGTCAACGGCTTTGTCTCCACCCGTCCCGAGGGTCCATCTTTCGCCAATCTGTGTCGTGATTCCCATTCCACAGATGCGATGCACGATCCGCGAGCGCCCCGTAGCTTGTTTAGTAGGCGTAGAGGAGGAGGAAGGCAACCATGAGGGCGAACAGGCCGGTGGCTTCGGCAAAGGCAAAGCCCAGGACGGCGTACGAGAAGAGCTGGCCTGCAATTGGGATCGCTTGTCAGCTCATTCGCTCAGTGACAATTGAATTGGGCGCGGTCGAGTCGCGCCACCCAATCTTACCTCTCATCGAAGGGTTGCGAGCGACACCGTTGATGAGCGCGCCGAAGACGGTGCCAATGCCGACACCAGCGCCCGCGAGACCAATCGTGGCGGCGCCCGCACCGTGGACCTTGGCAGCCGTGATGAGCGCAGCGGCGGTCGACTCGACGACGACGCCCCGGGATTGCATCGCACCGCGGATCATGGTGGACGCGAACGTGTTGCGACCGCCATTGAGGAGCAGGCCGTGACGGCCGGTCGCCTGGCGCGCGGTGGAGATGGTGGAGATGATGGAGCTTGGGACGCGAGCTAGAGTTGAGATGAGCTGGTTAATCGCGCATTCTGGGATCGGTGGAGCTGACAGCTGGCCCACTGGGTGGAGAACGTACCCTGTCCCTGTGCCGTCGACATCAAACGGACGGGCTGCTTGAGGCCCATACGGGCGACGGCGCCGGTCAACCTGCTCGAGGCGATCATTTTGAGGCGATTTTTGATGGAATTGGTGGATGGAGGTGGTGGGAGTGATGAAATGGTGGTTGGGATGATGCAGGTAAAGTAGGAAAGGGAGAAGAGAGAGCGGGAGCGAGAGGGGGTGGCAGCCAGTCTCGTGCGGGGACTGGTTCCTGAGGCATCGAGGTGTCACAACATGAATGGAAATGGCAGGCGCGGGCTGCCGGGCTGACCAATCGCGGGCGAGGCCGTTCCAGGCTTGTTTTGTTCCGGCAAGAGCCCTGCGGCAGAGCTGTCTGGGGGGAAGCAGTGAGGGCACAGCACTCCGCGGTTAAAAGGACAGCTTCAAGTGGAAACATGCAGCCAAGTTCGACTTTGCGAACAAGGCTTGGATGAGCAAAACACCTCGCAATCATGCTTTCATCCCATCATTCCTGCGGGCAGAGAGGCGATGCTCAAGGGAGCCGGCCGGTCCGAGAGATCTCGAGGAGTGCATCGCGTGCTCCCGAGAAGCCAAGGCCGTCATTTCCTCCACCGAGTTCCACCTCCCCATGGGGAAATGGGGCAGGAAGGAGCAACGGCGCCACGCCTAACCAATCTCGGCTGGCGTGCGGGGCGGACCACTGGCAACCATTGGTCAATGGCAGACCCTGGCCACTCTTGCTTCGCGATGCAACTCCTTCGAGGAAGGAATCACGAGTGCTCGAGGGAGACTCGAGGGAGCGAGCCGCGGCGCGTTTTTTCGTGACCGTCCCGGGCCTTGAGGCTCGTGGTCTTCAAGTTCGAGTGCTCGAAGCTTTAACACTTCGATCGGCCCACGGAAGCCTTGAGCTCTCAAAGCATGACTAACACCAAGTCCCCAACAACAAAACCCGATTTATTGCATGGTTCCTAAGGTAGATACGACTCGAATGGTTGGCTTTGCGAATGGCACGGTGGCGATCTTTTGAGTTCTCTTCGTTTCTTCCCTTCATTACCAACCCGGGGCATGTGTATCCCACATCAGCTACCTGAACTGACCGCAGTTCTCCCCTGGGAATGCTTGGGGTTTGTCGGTTTCATCCCGTCCCGTTGGAACGGATGCCCCGTAATACCTATTCTTTCCTGTCAATCGCTCGCTGGGCCTCGTTTTCCATTTCTGGCCCCGGCCGTCACTGGGATATGATAATGGCTTGTTGTCGCTGTTGATTCCGATTTAGAGCCGGAACACGGAGTGACAGATCAGTGGGCTAGATGACGATGTTTGACTGTCCTCAAAGCAACTTTGTCCGTTGCTGACTTCTGCTGCCCTGTTGACTCCAATCTTTGAGCAGATTATTCCCACCCTTTCCATACACATCTCGGAGGTGAATGGCATTAATTGACGTTTCCGAGTCACTTGTGGTGGGCTCAGGCAACTCTTGCATGAATTGATCTGGCGCTCCATCAGACGAAAGGTGCCACATAGGCTCGTCCGCCCTATTTATACTCGAAAAGGTGCCCTTTTTTCCACTTTGCTTGACATATCCAGAGTTTCCTAGAAACCCAGTCACTCGGTCTCGAGGCGGAACTCTCCAACTCCCACATCAAGGAGGATATTATTCCCACGGTAACATCCCGTCATCAACAAGGAAGACTGATCGCGAATTCCAGACGAGAAGTCATTCAAAGCGTGCAGGCAGGACGAAAACATGCCATTCCAGACCCCATCCGTCCTCCGTCACCCACGCCCGCCCATTAAGTTCCCGCCCATCCCTCAATTCCTGTCAATAGCCACAGGCGAGTCCTCAACATGCTGCGCGGCACTGCGCTCCTTCTCCTCAAGACGCAGCCTGGCCGCATCATCACTGCCCTCCACGACAAACTTGTTCTTCTTGCGGTCGCGCAGCCAAAGCAGCTGGCCCACGATGAAGAGAACCCAGTAGCAGCAGGTGAAGACGGTGTTGACCGTGTAGCCCTTGCGCCATTGCGGGGCTGGGGAGCAGAACAGTCAGTCGGGTGTCCATCTGTTGGGAGAGAGGGAATGAGAGAATCAGGCTGCGTGGCGATGAACTTGAACTCACCTTCGAGTACGGGGAATACGGTGATGGGGTAGAAGGAGAAGAAGACCCAGCCAAAGGTCATCTGGAACACACTCGCTGTCAGCTGGGTGTTGCTTTTGATATTCGACCGCGGGGACTCACCATGGCGCCCGTCGTAAAAGCTCTGGCTTCGCTGTCATCCTTCATGATCACGTTGACCCAGGGGAAGAGGATCGGCGTGACCGCGGATGTGCAGCCAAGGAGGTAGTAGACGGCGACTTTGAAGGTCAGTGTGTGCTCCAACGTGCAAGAGTCGAGGGCCTTACAATGCAATCCGAGCGGGATGTTCCAGATGAGGAGGCAGACGTTGCAGAAGAGCAGCGTGGCCGCGATGACGGAGAAGATGGCCCAGACGGGGTACACCATGACGAGGTTCGTGGCAATGATGCCGATGGCGATGGCGGTTCCTTGCACGCCGGTCGAGTAGTAGTTGATCTTCTCGACGGAATAGCCTTCGGCCTTCAGCCACAGCGTCATTTGGCCGGAGACGTAGCTGGTGCATTGGAAGCTGGCGGGAAAGGGACGTAGAATATCAGCAAGGCGTCCATGCCACGTACCACGCGTCAAGGTCAGTGGACTCACAAGATGTAGGTGAAGACGGCAATGTAAAAGTGCCAGTGCGTAAACACGCGCTTGAGCATGCGCTTGCCAATCTTGCGGCTCTCCTTGACCCCATCAGCCCGCATGCGCGCCTGCGCCAGCTTCTGCTCGCGCTCTGTCAGCCACCAGATGCGGGGGCTGGTCGGCAGGCCGGGGAACAAGAAGTAGCCGAGCAGGGCGATGGGCAGCGAGATGACGCCGTCGATAATGAACAGCCAGCGCCAGCCCGACATGCCGCCCACGCCGTTGAGGTTCTGGTGGGCGGCGGCCTGCAGGTAGGCGCCAAACATGGAGCCCGCGTTGGACGAGATGTACCAGACGCCGGCGCGCTTGAACAGCTCGTCGGAGCGGTACCAGCTGGTCAGGATGTAGATGGACCCCGTGGCGGCCGGCGTCTCGAGCACGCCGAGCAGGAAGCGCAGGCCGTAGATCTGCGCCACGCTCGCCAGGCGGCACTGGGCGAAGGTCAGGACCGACCAGGCCGCCTCCATGGTCGGGAGGTACCACCGCGTCAGGTGCGGCCGCGAGATGATCATCATGGAGGGGATCTCGAAGATCAAATAGCCGATGTTGTAGAAGGTGCCAAAGAGCGAGTACTCGTTGCCCTTGATCTTGAGCTCCTCCTGCATGCCCGAGACGTAGGCCGTGTTGATGTTGGACTGGTCGAGCCATTTCAGAAAGACTGAACATAAGGGGTCAGTCAGGGAGCTTGCTAGACAATGCAGGTTGTTAGGGCCAGGACGACTTACACATCAGACAGCACAGCGTCAGGATGATGCTGTCCTGCTTGCGGAGCAGCCGCTTCTCCTCCTTGGAGTAGTGGCTGGGATACCAGTCGAAGATGTAGAGCCAGGCCAACCACAGGGAACGTGTCGGCTTCTGCGTCGACGAGCTCACCACAATGGGCTCGTCATCGACGGGGCTGTTCTGGCCCGCCGGCGTGTTGGCCGTCTCCGTGTTGGCGTTGGCCATGTCGTGTCTCACTCCTGTGTCTGCGGTCGAGGGGAGGGAGGATGGATACAAGCGAGGTATCCTGTGCCTGGCCGAAGGGAAAGGATATTGAGATACGGAGTCCGCGGCGTCATCTTTAATAGTCAAGGGTGCCTTCCGGAAACCTGGGGTCGGTCTCCCCAGACTCGTGATCCCAGTGTTGTGGTTCAGCCGCTCAAGTTTCGTTCTCCGCACAACGCTAAGCGAATAGCACCCCGCAAGCGCTCCACTGCCAGGGGTTGGCTCGCCCGGAGTAAAGGGGGCGGACAGCGGAGGAGGTCTCAGTCCGATCTTCGCTCCATCTCTCACCGAAACACTCCCACGCCGGGCAGAAGGAGCTGCTCTGACGTTGCCTCAGTCGTCTCGGAGGAATAGAGGGATCGTCTCTCATGTCGGGGTCGTAGAGTTGCCCGTCGCCGGCCAGCTCCCAGGGACCGAGTGCCGAGCTGACAAGCCCCCGAGATCTGCCTCGCCTTATTACATGCTTGAACCCAAGTCCTGACACCTGATCCAGTTGCTTCGTGTTGGCGAGAGCTTAAGAAACACCGTGCGTCCATAAACGAAGCTTAGCGGCCAGCCTAAACTCAGCCATCGGCCCATCGACTAGCTCTTTGCCGCCGGAAGCCGAAACCTCGAAGCCCCCTAACGACCTTCGACATGACCGGAATCGCACGAGACCCGGCTGAGGAGTCCCTCCGTTGGGCGCCAGCTTCACCACCGACCCCCGGCACCTCCCCGGATCTCTCAGCCTCAGGGTCCGTGACCGACGGAGGTGATGGCGCGCTCCTGGACGGCAGCTGCACCTCTCTCTCCGGCAACTCCTCCACGGCCGACGCAGACGACATCGAGGCAACGCCCGGGCTAAAACCCGGCATCAACCCGGCCCTGACAATCCTCCGCAACGACCTCCACGAAGCCTTCTCCGAAAACATCTTCGCAAAAACCTGCAAAGTCGCCGTCGAAGCCCTCCGCCGCAACGCCTCACTCGCCAACAACCACCCTCCCTCCGACCATGACACCTTCTTCCCCGAGTACTGCCCGCAAACCGGCGACTCCAGCGATATCGGCACCTACACCCTCCGCGAATCCTCCTTCTGGACCTGCGGCTTCTTCCCGGGCACACTCTACACCCTCCTCGAGCGCATCACCCGCTTCCCTCACTCCCTCGCCCTCAACTCCTCCTCCACTGGCACTTCTTCACAGCCCAGCATCCCCCAGCTCCGATCCCACCTCCTCCCCCTCTGCCAAACCTGGTCCGAACCGCTCCACGCCATGTCCACCCGCACCGACACCCACGACCTAGGCTTCATCATCATGCCCGCCCTTCGCCTCGACTGGGAGTTGACCTCCAACTCCCGCAGCCTATCCTCCATCATCCGCGCCGCACACTCCCTCGCAAGCCGCTACGTCCCCTCTGCCGGTGCCATCCGCAGCTGGGATCTGGTGAAGCGGCGGGATATGGAGATTGTCGGGACCGACGAGAATTTGCTGGTCATCATTGATAGCATGTGCAACTTGGATCTGTTGTACTATGCGGCGTTTCAGTCAGGGGAGGGTGGGTTGGCGGAGGTGGCGACGGCGCATGCGAGGACGGTGTTGGGGACTCATCTCCGACCTGAATCCACCAACCCCGTTCTGAATGAGAGGAGGACGATCCGGACGGGGTACAAAGGCCAGCTTTATTCGACCTGCCACGTCGCCAACCTGGATCCGCGGACCGGCGAGCTCAAGAAGCGGCACACGGCGCAGGGGTATGCGGACGATTCCACCTGGGCGAGGGGGCAGGCGTGGGCGATACTGGGGTACGCCCAGACGTATACCTGGACGCATGATGCGGAGTTCCTGTGGGCGGCGTGCGGGTGTGCGGAATATTTTATTCAGCGGCTGGAGAACTCGCCTGACTGTGTTGAGGTCGAGGTCGATGTTGCTCCTGAGGAACAGGGTGGCCAGGAGACGGAAAGGCGGAAAGTTGGCAGGTACGTTCCCCTCTGGGACTTCGACGCACCTATCGAGGACGAGTCCAACCCCACGCGCGACTCGTCGGCGGGCGTCATCGCCGCCAACGGGATGCTTGTCCTCTCCCAAGCGCTGGCGGGTGCGGGCGAGGCCGGGCTGGCGGCACGGTTCCGGAAGGCGGCCGTCGCCATTGTGCGCGACACGCTCGATTTTGCGCTGGCAAAGGAGAAGGTACGGTTCCGGGTCGGCGGTAGTGAAGGCGACGAGGAGCTGGTGGCGGAGGACGTTGTTGAAGGGAGTCGGTTCGACGCGCTGCTGAAGTTTGGAACGGCGAATAACAACACGTACGCGAGGAAGAGGTATGCAAACCATGGGTTGGTGTACGGGGATTATTATCTGGTTGAGTTTGGGAATCGGCTGTTGCGGATGGGTCTTGCATAGAGTTGCTGTGCTCGAGAGGGATGGATGCGATGAGCGAGAGGGCTGCATGTAGACAGTGAAACCAATTCTTTTCATTGTGTTAGAGACAGAACGATAGCTTGTGTAAATACAGTCACAGTGACCAAGAGAGCTCGATTATTCTTACATACTTCATGAACCATGATCTTCGCAGGGTTACCACCCTCCGCAGGCATCCATGGTTGCAGCAAACATGGCCCCGTCCTCGTAGCTGATGATGCGGTCCATCTCCCCAAACTGCTGGTCCAGCAACGCCTGCGAGATGGAGCCGAGGCCGTTTTCAGGTCCCAGTTGCAGGGCCTCAGAGATCATGCCCGCGGGCGGAGTGCTGGACGCAAAGGGGACATTCCCAAGGTGTTGATCTCCCATGGCGAGCGGACTCGGGATCTGAGAGGGGCCGTACATACCCCAGCTGACCACTCGACCGCGCGGCAGCTGGACTTGATACGGGTCTTCGCTCTGATTTGGTGCTTGATCATCTGTTGTGGGCTGCGGCGTCGCCGAATGGTCGATCTCGGCCGTGTATGTGGCGACATTGACCTTGAACCTCGCGTTCTGCACACAATTGGCGTGAAGGTCCCGGAGTGTCTGGGCGTACTTTGCCGCGAGATTCTGGGGCGGTGGTGGATCCGTTCCCATGCTGTTGCTGCTGGGAGTGGCGCCAACATGCCCGCGCCAGCGAGCCGAGGCCTCCTCGAGCACTCGCACAAGCGCCCAAAACTCATCCGACAACTCCGTCTGCATGTATCCGTGCCGCCAGTTCACGAGCAGCACACGTGCTGCGATGTAAACGCAAAAGGCAAACTGGTGGGCCACGGGCAGCCCTGGGGAGGTGCTCTCCATGTACTTGGTTGTGATGGTGGCTATCTCGGTGGCCGCAGCGATACACGTCTCGACGCTGCAAGCGCTCGGCAGCCGGCTCTGGAAGGGCGCAAGGACAGCAGGCGGAAAGGCGATGGGCTGGTGCAGCAGAATCATGCTCGCGTTGTGCGTGATGTGGGCAAGCGTCAGGTTGGGATCCATCACCAATGTGGCGCCTCCCGTTCCCCGGTTGGCGGCTCGCAGGTAACTCTCAGCTTTCCACTTCTGAGGCAGGAACATTTTCCAGTGCACGAGTCGGAGGTCGAGCTCTTTGAAGCGTGTCAGCCACAGGCCGACGTCTCGCCCGTCGCGCCAATCGATACGCTGCTGGAGGAAGTGGCTCGTGACGCGGCTGAGGGACTCGGTCGCCTCGATGCAGTACGCGAACGCACCCACGGTCGTCATGTCTGCGCTGAGGGCGCCTTGTGACGACGGCGAGTGGGCGGTCGGGTGACTGAGCGGGCTCCTTGGCCCGCCCACGGCCTCGGCAGCCCCCGCTGGGTTGACGGCGGTGGGCTCCGAGGGGAGAAAGGCGATGGGATTGCCGATCCGGGCGGCGGCTTTGTCCCAAATGCCAAAGAAGGGTGTGGTAACGGGCTCTTGTTTGCGCCACAGAATGCCGTCGCACGGCAGCCGGCGGTGGACGTCGTCGGATGTCAGGCTGGTGTTCCAACCCATGGCAACGGAGCAAAAGCGGTCCAGGAGGAAGACATTCCAGAACACGCGGCGGCGCTCCTCGCTCTCGGTCCAGTCGCCTGTCGGCGCCAACGAGGCAAAGGGCTGCGACAGAGGCTGGCGCTTGGTTTCGTCGTGCTCGACGGTGAGCTGCAGATACTCGACGGTGCGGGTCATGGAGCCGATCAGAGACCAAGCCTTGGATGCCATTCCACTTCCGATCTACATGACATGTCAGCATGTTTCGAGGGAGGCAGCACGAATCAACGGGCTGACCGCAGTGGCTTACATCATTGAAAGCGAGGATGATCAGGGCCTGGAGGCTCTCAACCGACATGCGGTCCAGTGCCGCCGACACGACCCAGCGCCGCAATTGAGCCGGCCTCGGAACGGCGATGTGCTGGCTGGTGACAAACCTCGATGCTGTCAGCACCATGGCATGCAACACAACACTGAGTTTCGGCCGCTCTCGAGGGTCCTCCAGACGCCTGCGGAATCGTCCCTGGTGAATCATGGGAATCCACGGGTGGATGCACGCAAAGTAGGCTTCCAAGATCATGTCGAGGGCACTTGGAGGTGGCAGGCTGGGCGGACTGCCGCCATCCTCCTCGGCCCCGTTGGTAGCTGCGCTGATGGACTCGGCGTCGTCGATGCGCCGGCGTTTGTTCGTGGCAGGAACAGCATAAGCACTCGTAGAACCGGTAGTGTTCTCAATCAACTTTGGAAGTTCTTGAGCGAGCAAGGCCAGGATGTTGTAAGCACTCCTCTCGTGGCCCGCATCCCGGCCTGATGGGGCATTGCTGCCGCGAGCTTCCCCTTGAGCTTCATCGAGGCGTTGAACTGTGCTCTCGAGTGCATCTTGGAGACAAAACGATCCAGGTCAGCGTCATGTTTCGGCTTGGGGAGCCGGCGTATTCACCTAGTCTCCTGTGCACATTCTCCAGTGCGCCAGGTTTGAGGCCGGGCTTGTTACGCTTCGCTTCGTACGCACACTCGGTTGCTGCCATCGAGGGTCAGCCACGGCCACATTGCGGCGTCCAGGTCGCCTCAGTGGGCCCGACGGGACTTACCTGTCTTCCGGCAGTGCTGGCAGGCGGGCAGCTCGCGCGAACACCGGAGCTTGCGCTTACGGCACGGGTTGCAGGCGAGAGAGGTCGGCTCGGGCTGGCTGCGGGCGACCGGAGAAGCACGCTCGGAGGAGCGTCGACGTTGCTGCATCCTTCTCTTGGCCGTCACGGTGATTCGACTGCTGTAAGTCTTGTGTTGGGTCGTCCGTCGACTTGGCTTGTGGACCTGGCGAGAGCGGCCATGATAAAGGATCAATCGCCCGGATGTCCGCCGTCATTCCGCCGAGAGACCGAGATGTTGACAGGGCTGGGCCTGCACCTCGCTTCCCCGCAACTAACTCGAGACCGTTAGATCGGGGTCGGTTCCCCATGGGGGCGCCCTCCGCATGATTTCGGATCCAGCTCCTCCGGTCATAGCGAGAGATGTTTAGGCGATGTGGAAAGGTCTGGGCGCTGGACTGAGCTGGTGTTGGAGGTCACAAGGCGAAGAGTCAACTTTGTGGAAGTCGTTCTTTTTGAGTTTTTGGAGCGAGAACGGGAAGCGAGGGTCCATTGCGGAGACCCTAAGTGGGTCGCTTAAGTGGGGTCTTGCAGCACAAGCGCGCCAGCCAGGAACAGCAACAGCGCGGGGGAATTTGACATTTGACAACCGCACTGCACCGAACCTTGAGGAATTGGACTTGAAGACCCGACATCAGCTGCGCCGAGGCGAACCTTGAGAGCCGCGTTTCAATACACTCAATTATGAGCCGCTTCCGGTTCTCGATGCAGCCCACAACCTGGCACCCCTCCGTGGGGTGATGGCAACAAATCATCCCAGTCATCGCCGTAAACTCTCTCCCCAACCCTCAGCTCCCTTTTTCCCTGTGCCACCGACAACGATACACCTCCCTTTTGAGGGTCTATCAGCCGTCGTCTCCTCCGCCGTCAAGATGCCGCCCCTCCCAGGCTTCTCCGACAACCCCTTTCAGACCCGCTCAGACCTCCTCCGCGCCGCCAACGCCCTGCTCAAGCCCCTGCAGCAGTACCAATCTCCCGGCAAGGCACGCATCAGACTCGCAACCGCCACAGGTGCTGGCTTTGGCGAGACCGCTGCCCAGCTCGAAGGCTTCGCTCGGCCGCTCTGGGCCGTCCCAAGCCTGCTACTCGAGTCTCAGTCAAATACGAGCGGAAGCACAGATGCCGCTGCCGAAAACGGTGGACTGGATCTCACGGCATGGCTGGACGGGCTCGCGACGGGCACCGACCCGTCCTCCCCCGAGTACTGGGGCGATGTTGGGAATTTTGATCAGCGCATGGTTGAGATGGAGTCCATCGCCTTCGCGCTGCTGATAGCTCCTGGCCAGTTCACCCCGCGAGAGCCACTGGTGAGAGACAGGCTGGCTGCGTGGCTGCGCCAGATCAACGGCCGGCGCATGCCCGAGAATAACTGGCAATGGTTCCGCGTGTTTGTGAACCTTGCGCTGGTGAAGGCACTCGGTGTCCCCATGGAGGAGGTGCGGAACGTGATCGAGCAGGACTTGGCGCTGTTGGACTCGTTTTATCTCGGGGAAGGCTGGTCCAGCGATGGCCTGTGGGGAGACGAGCGGAAGCAGGCCGATTACTATTCGGGGAGCTTTGCCCTCCAGTTCGCGCAGGTGCTGTACATTCGTCTGTCCGACGGGTTTGACGATGCCAGGGCAGAACGTTATCGGGAACAAGCCGGCCTCTTTGCGAGCGGCTTCTGGCGGTACTTTGACACCAACGGTGCGTACATCCTAACCCCAGTCTAATCTCTTTTTCTGACTCGGTTACAGGCGCCGCAATCCCGTTCGGCCGGAGTCTTACATACCGATATGCCTTTACCGCCTTCTGGGCAGCCGTCGCCCTCGCCGACGTGCCGCTTCCCGCTCCACTCGACCACCCCGGAGTTGTCAAGGGCCTGCTCCTGCGGCATCTCCGCTGGTGGGCCAAACAACCCGACATCTTTAACACAGACGGCACGCACAATATCGGTTACACGTACCACAACATGTACATGTCCGAGAACTACAACTCGCCCCAGTCCGTCTACTGGTGCCTGAAGAGCTTCATTGTGCTCCACCTGCCAGAGGACCATCCGTTTTGGGCAGCCCCGGAACTCCCGCATCCCATGGTCAGCAACCCTTCCCCGGATCGAGTCCTCCCCGCCGTGGCACCTCTGCACCCACCGCATCACATCCTCTGCAACCTGCCCGAGCATCACTTCCTGCTCTCAGCCGGTCAGTGCAGCAGGAAGGACCACAAGGCGCGCGAGGCCAAGTACGGCAAGTTCGCCTACTCGTCCGCCTTTGCGTTCAGTGTGCCGAGCGGTCCGCTGCTGGGACAACTGGCCCCGGACAACACACTCTCTCTGAGCCGCGATGGCGGCGAGTCGTGGAAGGTTGCCTGGGAACCGTACGACGTCCGGTTTGAGACGTTCCGCTTTGGAGAAGAGCAGTTGCCCGCGCTGGTCAGCAAGTGGAGGCCGTGGCGGGATCTCGAGGTGTATGTCGAGACGACCTTGGTCTCGCCGACGAAGAGATGGACTGGGTGGCATTTCCGGGTTCATAGGCTTGTCTGGGACCCGGCAGTGTTGGTGTCGGGGGGTGTCCGATCCGTGGAGTGCATTGACGCCGGCTTCTCGATTTCGGCTCAGCAGGACGGCTTTTCTCTCTTCGAAAGGCCCTGTGCAGAAATGGACTTGCTCAGGCAGGCAGGATGGACTTCGTCCGGGTGGTGGGCAGACACAGGTTCGTCTCTGGTCGTGTCCGAGGCTGGTGCAAGCGGGACAGCGGCCGTCACTGTTACCCAAGTCTCTTCTTTGCAGCCGACCTCAACCGATAATGCATGCAAGCACACCAGCCAGGCGACAGTGCTGCGGCCTGACGCCAACACGAACCTCATTGCGCCGAGGACGCTGCTGCCTTGCGTCCGGCACAGTTTCGTGTTTCCCCCTGATGCCAAAGGGGTTGATCGTCTCGGTCAGCAAAGGTCAACCATGTTCGGCCTGGGGGTCTTTGCGATTGCTGCGTCAACCGAGTTCGACAAGGAACGTCAACATGATGCTTGGGCCAACAAGCCGAGCGAGATCATCTTCCTGGATCAGAGAACATTGGAAATCAGATAGAACAACATGGCTAACGAGCTGTCCTTCCCTCCACAACACGGTACACCCCCGGGCCATGTCCTAATAATAGTCCTGGTCATGTCCGTACTCATTATCAGCATGCACGCCACCCCTCTACATCGTACTAACGAACCGATCTTTCCGCCGCTCCTCACGCTGAAACCGGGGATCCTCACTGAGGCTCGGCGCCGCCGCCATGCGCATCATCGTCTCCTGCCGCCGCCGGATACCGTCGATCATCTCGCGCGTGTGGTTCATGCGCGCCTCGATGCCGAGCCGGAGGACCTCGCGGAAGGGCAGCAGCCATTGCCCCCTGTCCGAGACGTCGGACAGGCTTTTGCCGTGGAGGGTGTGCCAGTCGCCGCGGTTCTGATAACGTGCAGATACACGATCGGGTCAGGAGCCATTCAGTTAAGGAAAGACCGTTGGGGGAATGGGGCAGAGAATACGTACCTTGGCCTTGACGTCGTCAAGCATCGACTCGATGTCCACCGTCTCGCCAAAGTGATACCGGAAGGCCTGGGGAGTGTCGGGTAGTTTGCAGGCTTGGGCTACTCTGTCTTCGAGGGAGCCTGGCGGGGGGGCTGGTTTAGGTTTCTCGCTGCTGTCCTTTTCGGCCTCGTCGGTGTCTTTCTCCTTTCCGGCCTTGTCGGTGTCTCTCTCCTTTCCCCGTATCTCGCCCGTCTCCGCAGTCTCGGCTGTACTCCCTTGGTTGTCGGTCCCGTTCGTTCCCTTGTCGTCAGGCCCATCTGAGGCTGTTCCGGTGGTTGACTGAGGGTTCAGCGCTGCACGCAGCTCGTTGGAGTCCACCCCGGGCCCGACGGGGATGGGGCGGCAGCCAAGTGCCAGGAAGTCATCGATCCAGGCTTCTCCGGGCCGCAGACAGAAGTCGGCTTGGAAGTCGGGCTTGAGGAACCGACCTTTCACCTCGTTGAAGCTGAACACGGCCAGCCGGTGTAGACGTCCCAGCCGTCGTTTTACACGGACCTGTCGCGTTTTACGTGGTCAGCCGAACCTGCCAACAGAACGTCTTCTGGGTGTGAACGGGGTCTAGATCGATTGCGGGTCCGTCTTACTCGGGCTGAGAACTGGAAAGTGAACTGGTGTAGCAACGCTTCGCGGAGAAGTTGCATGTAGCCTTCGGCGCTTGGACTGGGGCGTTCGTCTGTCGTCTTGAATGGGAATTCTTCTTCAGGAACCTTCCTCTTGACCACGACGTGGCGACTGACAGTTTGCGTTAGGTCTGGGGTGAGCAGCTTGGTTTGTTCCTGTGTTCCTGCCCAGTACCACTGGTATCCTGTGGGCAAGAATATCAGTACACACACACACATGATTGAGAAGTGGTGTTGGATACTCACCATTTGCAATCCGATGAGCGCTGATACTCCAGGTCGAAACCGCATATTCGACGCTCAGCTCGGTGGATCGAGTCAGGCCAATCGACACGCTGGCCGAGGGTGTCTCCGAGGCCGAGAGGGTCGCCTCGGGCGTTAACTCGGTCCTCGTGTTCCTGGTAATGCTGAAGGCCATGGCCGGGTCTGACTCGGGCGAGGTGAAGAGGGCTTCATCTGGGGAGTTGTGTGTATATTGCAAGCAGACGTCGCGGATGAACACCTCGTGGCCGTCCCTGTATGAACAAGACTTGGTTAACTTGGGAGAATAAGGGCTGTACAAAGGGGTGTACAGACTTGTGCCCTGTGCTATACTCGAGAACGCTCGTCTCGAGGTTGAACCTCGCGGCAATGAGCAGCTCCCCGCGCCTCCTTTCAATTGTAATCACGGGTGCCGAGACGCAGACGGTGGCATGCGTCCCAGTCAGGAACTGGTTGTCGAGGTTGACGAGTATGGCAGGCACCCTCGGAATCAGCGACCTCTTCTTGCGGAGTCGTTCGGAGTGTATCAAGAGCTCTTGAACCTGCTTGGGCGCCAAGTCCTCCTCGATAATGATGTTGGAAGGGTCATCCTGAAGACACCGGGGTCAGTAAGGTTAATTAGGTATCGTATGTCTTGGCCCGTCTCGACACCAATCTGCCGTGATGAGCTAATAGGGGGACCAACCGGATCCTCTTCCCATTTGATGCCAAATGCAATCAGTGTTTCGGGCTCGATGTTTTCCCGAGGTATCTGAAGCGCCATGTACTGTGGTCAGCTAAAGGACTCCAGCTATCCCGCTCCCCACCGGGACGCCCACACGGACTGCTGAGATGACTTGCGAAGTATTTAAGGCCTTTGCTTGGCAGCGTAGCCATGGCCTTTGTCCGAGGCTTACAGGTGGAGCCCGAGGCGATGACTTCGGTGCTAATCGAACATGAAGTGAAAAACGTTATGGTGCGAGGTTGTTGGTTGACTGGAGGAGGTGACAGACTGGCAGTGACGAGCTGAGCTGAGAACCGAGGTACCTTAAGGTACCGGTAATCTTGATGCCCAATGACCACCACTTATCATTGGCCAGGCAACCGCTGTCCGCCAGGTCTGACAAAGCCTGAAGCTAACAGGATTGACCTGGCAATTCCAGTTTTGAGTTGACATGCCAACCTAATTCACTCAACCAGGAGAGGAGGCACCGAAGGCTGAGTTCAAGTTACAAGTGGGCGGCAAGATGGAAGAGTAAAACAGCATTCATCATTTCAAATTCGTTCCTCATCGAGGCTGCCGTCTTCTCCTTTTCCCTCGATCCAGTTTCCATCGCAGTCAAACGTAGACCCCCTGAGCAATCTTCTTCGACGTCTCCGGATCAGGGGTAATATACGCCCTCAACTCCCCCTTCCAGCCCACAATGAGATCCGCAACAATTCGCGCAAACACAGCCATGCCGTGCTCGTTGAGATGCGTGCGGTCGCCCTCAGAGAGGTTGTACGTGTCGGCTTGCTCCTGGCCGATGGCCTGGACGTACTTCTTGGACACTCCGTTGAGGTCGAGCAAAGTGACGCCAACGGCTGCGGCTGCCTCCTTGGCCGCTGCTGAGACGTCAGCCAGGCTGTCGACCAGGGTGCCGTTCTTGAAGGTGCGGCGTGTGAGGGATGTGAGGATGATGGGCGTTGCGCCGGCGGACTTGGCCTGGTTGGCGAGATTCTCGAGATTGGTCTTGAACTGGGCGATGGTCACGTTGGAGGTGGCTTTCTTTACCTAATTGTCAGCACCTATTCAACCTCGAGTATGGTCAGGGAGCTCTCACCTGGTCGTTGTGGCCGAACTGAATCGTCACATAGCAGCGGTGCTTGGCCTTGTTGGTCTTGACCAGGTCCATCACCGCCGCCCAGTCGCCGCCCGCAACAAATGAGGCAGTCGTGGCGCCGCTGTGGCCCTTGTTCACGCCGATGGCGCCGTTCCGAAGCAGGGCAACGAACCCGTCTCCCCAGCCGCCGTTGATGGCCGTGGTGGAATCACCGGCGAGGAAGAAGGCAGGTGACTTGTCTGCGCGATCCTCGAGGGGCGCCGTCAGGGCAAGTAAGGGCGCGGCAAGGAGAGACAGGACTGAGAGCTTCATGGTGTTGGGATATCAGGGGGTGTCTTTGATGATCAAGTGTTGCAGTGACGCGAGGTATTGGTGCTGAGCAGTTCATGCACCAGTTTGTGCTTGTTGGGATACTTATAAGACCAGACTCTCTAGCACTGAGCGGACTCATTGGCAACCTAGCCCGTAGAGCTCTCTCCGTCCCGGATGGAGACGCGCCGCCGACATCCGTTCGCCCGTAGCTTGCCGGCCAGTCACTTGCGAGCAGAAGAGTTGGAGGTGACGTTGTCATGTTTGGTCTATCAGAATGCGGAGAACCACTGGTAGACTTCATTGACATCTCTGCAAGCTTTGCTGGCCTATGCTGGGCTGGTTGAGGGAGCAGATGTGTATGGCGACGGGCGAGCGGGAAGGATGTCACGGTAGGGTTGGTAGACGGAAGCTGATTGATGGAAGGAGGCAAGATCCTAAGGTAGTCTCGGAACAATCGTACGAATGTAACCTGGGCGGGTCCAAACTGGTTTCTGCCCGCTTTGTCTAGCATGAAGTCGTTTTGCCCAGAGCTGCGATCCAGTTCAGGGATAGCCGGGAGAAAGCATGTTTCCTTCCATCCAAGCACTGGGCTGCCCGAGTTCTGTCTTGACGTCGGGGCCATCAAGGGGAGACGCAGGCACATTTCAGGGGTAAAGGGGTATAAGGGTCCGCTGTGTTCCATGGCAACACACTCCTCAGATCTTCGTGCTTCGAGATGAGCTCATTATGCTCATAGCCTCATACGTGGCCTGGATCACGTTCAAGTCGAACCCTGCGTGCATTCAGGCTCTTGCCGCTCCAGGCTCTTGACCACTTGATTCATGTACGTATTCTTGTCAACAAACAAAACACTCAGGGTGATTAGAGTCCTGGGGAGCCGCTTACCGTAACCACATCAAGATCGGACTCGGCCAAGCGGCAGCGAACATTGTATTGCCCCCCTAACTCACTCGTGCAAGCCCCGACAGATGGTGCAATCCGAGAATGCCAATACCCCGAGCCTCAAAGTGCAGCATCGTATCCAAGGAAGTTGTTGACAAGGGTGTGGGAAGCGAGATGCGGGGAGAGATCTCGGCGAAGATCTCGGGGTAAAGCACCCCGGATCGACGCTGTCTCCACCCGAGGTAAGGTTAAGTGAAATAACTATCCAAGATAGCAAGCAACAGAAACGAGGTTTCCATATAACCCCGGCCTCATGGTTCGGTGGAGAGTCTGGGGTCAGCAGGTTTGATCCTGACACTCGTTCTCGCCACACCACCATGGCTCGGTCAGCACTCTGGACCTGCGTGCTGCTTGCCGGCCTCTCGGCCGCCAAGTACATCGTTCCCGGCGGCAGATGGCGGGACACGGACGGCAACCTGGTCAATGCCCATGCCGGATGTGTGACGGTAGACCAGGAGACGGGCAAGTTCTGGCTCTTTGGCGAGTACAAGGTCCAAGGCCAGACCGAAGGCGGCGGCGTTTCAGTCTACAGTTCGGATGATCTCGCGACGTGGGAGCACCACGGCCTTGCTTTGAGTTTGTGAACAGTTGCCCTCTCAGACTCACTTAGTACTAACGGTCTTGCGTAGCCCCTGTTGACGGCCACCCATACATCTCCAAATCCAGCATCATCCAGCGGCCAAAAGTGGTTTACAGCAAGGTCAGCAAGGAATATCACGTACGCGCATGCCATCCCCCATGTTCAATAGCAAAGAGACTTACACTGAACAGATGTGGTGGCACGCCGACAACTCGTCCTACGGCTTGCTGCTCCAGGGCTTCGCCCACTCTCCCAACATCTCCGGCCCCTACACCTTCGTCTCCGCAACCGCGCCCCTGGGCAACTGGTCCCAAGACTTCGGCCTCTTCACCGACTACAAGGACGGCCGCTCATACGCCCTGTACTCCAACGGCGACCGCAAAGAAGGCCGCGACGTGTACCTCACCGCCTACAACGACGACGTCTCCGCGCTCGACAAGGTGGTCCACCGCTTCGACAAGTACGACCTCGAGGCGCCCACCATCGTCCAAACAGACAAGAGCTACTACGCCCTCATGAGCCACAAGACCGGGTACCGGCCCAACAACGTGGTGGCCTTCCGCGCCGACTCGCTCGCCGGCCCGTGGTCGCAGCCCTTCATGATCGCCCCGCTCAACACGCGCACCTTCAACTCCCAGTCCGGCTTTACGCTGACCATCAAAGGCAAGAAGAAGACGACATACCTCTACCTCGGCGACCAGTGGGACTCCAACTCGCTCTGGGAGAGCCGGTACATCTGGCTGCCGATGGAGATCGACGACAAGAAGAAGACGCTTGAGCTAGTCTGGAACGACGTGTACGACCTGGACGTCAAGACGGGCGAGTGGACCGCCGTCAAGGGCAAGACATACTACGCCGCCGACGCGAAGACGGCCGGGAATGCCTTCAAGCAGGAGGCCAACTTCGCCAGCAAGGGCGCCATCGTCACGGGCATTTACGGCAATGATAGTACGGTGACGTTTGAGGGCGTCGAGGGCGCGGGCAAGCCGCAGTGGGTGTCGTTTTACTACCAGAATACGGATGATATGGGGTTTGGGGATCAACCCGGTGGCTCGCCGGATCGGATTGGGGGGAGTTGGCAGCTCAGGCGGATTGCGAGTGTTGTGGTGAATGGGAAGACGGAGCTGGTTGAGACGCTGTTCCAGAGGGATACGCATAAGGGTATTATTCTGTCAACGCCGCTGCTGTTGAACTTGGACAAGGGGAAGAAGAACACCATCACTGTGGGCGGATTGTGGAATGGGTTTGACTATAAGGGGGCGGATCTGGATAAGATTGTCGTGTATCCTGCTGAGTAAGATAGCCAGGGGCGAGATGTCCTACCTACTCAGGTACCTGGTACTCGCATCTGATTATTCTTCATGATGCCGGAGAGGAGCCCACTTTATCAGACGTTACCTGCTGCATCGCCTTCTCCAGGGGGTCCAACTCTTCCCGTTGAACAGCATTCAACCCGTAAATGTCAGAATCACTACAACCTCTTGTTAGCCTTTCAAGAAACCACTGACAGATCAACGCTTGAATGACACTCACAAAACAAACGAATCCACCCCCTCCCTCCCCGCCGCCTTCCCATTAACCCAAACAGCCACGCTCCGACACCCCACAGGAAACACCCCCCACCCATCCTCCCCAATCACCACCTCCCCCGGACACCACCGTAACAAATCCGTCCACACCTCCCCAGCATGCCGCTCCCCAACAAACATTCTCTTCCTCCCAAACTCCCACGCATTCGTCATGACAACCGCCAAGCCATGCCCATCCGACCGCGACGGATGCCCAACTCTTGTAAAGCCGACACAGTGCGGGTCGTCGTCGAAGTAGTCGTACTGCGAGCCGTACGCCCACAGCTTGCGGGCGAGCATCATACGGGGCAGGATGGCGCCGCCTGAGGTGGGTGGGACAAAGTTGGTGAAGTTGGGGAGGGGATGTTTGCCGACCGAGCCGAAGAGGTCGGCGTAGAAGACGCAAGGGAGGCCACAGTTGGCGCGGAGGAGGATGAGGGCGTGGGCGAGGGGGTGGAAGAACGGGGCGATGGGGGTCTAATGAAATCACAATGGAGTGTTAGTGAGGTTTAAGGGGGTGGGGGTAGGGAGGCGTACCTCGAGGGATTGCCCTGCTTGCTAAGGGGTGTTTGTTAAACTCTAGTTATTATGGCAGTCCAGTAGGGGGTTACCTCACTTACCGTGTCATGGTTGACAACAAATGTCTGAGCAGTCAGCTTGGTCCACCCCCCTGACCGATACCATGATATGAACTTACCACAGCGTTCTCTGGCTTCCACAAAACCAGCGAGTCATCAAACACCCTCCTCAAGTCCCCCTTCTCCTGCAGCATGGACACCTTGCTAAAGTTGGACACCAGCTGCACATCGAACAGCGATATCCTGTGGTTCATGAACTCGATGAACTTGGCGAGGAACTCCGAGTCCTCTCGCCAGTACTCGCCCACGATGAACCAATTCGGGTCCACGTGCTTGTGGATGTGTCTCACAAAATCGCGGGCAAAGCTGAAGCTGTAGTGCTTGAGAGCATCGAGCCGCAGCCCGCCGAGCTTGACCTGCGTGGGGAGCCACTCGATCCAGCGGAACAGGTCTTCCCTGACCTCGGCGTGTTTGTGGTCGATGTCGGCAAACATCCTTCCGGCCGGTCAGCAAGCCTCTCCAACAAGGAAACGAAGGCTGAACTCACAAAAAGTCGTAATTCCCCAGCTCCTCATCAACATCCTCAGCCCACTCCTTCCCCTCAAACCTCCACACCCCCTTCTCCCCCGTAACATGATCATAATCTACCCCCGTAAAATGCTCCTTATTCCACCTCATCCTGCTATACCTCCCCTTCCTCCCCGGAAACTCAAACCCCGTCCAAGCCTCAATCACCCCTTCCCCTTCCCCACCCTCCAGCTCCCTCCCCCTATCCTTCTCCTCCACCCTCCTCGCTTTCACTTTTTCACAATACTCCGCCCCAACCTTATGATTCAACACGGCATCAAACACCAACCCCACCCCACACCCCCCCGCAACCTCCCCCAATCTAACCAACTCCTCTTTCACACCCCATTTCGTCCCCCTCGCCCCCTTCTGCTCAAACTCCCCCAAATCCCACAAATCATAGATATCATACCCATTCCCCGCCGGCTCAGAAGCCTTACAAGCAGGTGGAATCCACACCTTACTCACACCCAACTCTGCCAGGGAGGGCATTACCTTTGCTAAACGGCGCCAATGCCCCCCATCGGGGGGGATGTACCATTCAAAGCCCTGGAGCATGGTCTCGTTTGGGGGGCAGGGGTGGTCGTCTGGGATGAGATAGGGGTTGGGTTGGTGGGCTGAGGCGGGGGAATGGCGGGTGCGGAGGGGGCGGATGTTGGTGGAGAAGCCTGAGTTGGGCTCTTGACGGATGGCGGATAAGCGGAGGGAGGCGAGGGGTGGGGGGAGGGTGGGGGAGGGGAGGTTGAGGAAGGTGCTCATCTTGAAGGTGGAGGATTGGTGTTTGAGAATAAGAAAGGAGGTTGTGATGATGGTTGTGGTGGTGGTTGGGTTGTTTGAAGGTGGTGAGAGACAGGCGGTGAAGAAGTTGAGTGGGATGAGTGAAAGAAATTGGAGCAGTTTGAGGCTCGAGCTGAGCAGTTTTTAGCACTTCGGCCGTGATTGGACGCTTCTCTGTAGTTGTGGGGAAAGAAAGAATGTGAAGGAAGTTGCAAGATGCTCTTTTTTTGCGTCGTGTTTATGTCAAGGCTCAGGGGTGGACATGTCTCATACCGCGGTCACTGCGGCACAGGGGCATACTGATACCCCGATGCTCCCCAGCCAACCGTACCCATCGCTATTGCTTCCTGCTCCTTAGTCGGACTTACACCGAAACTGTAATGCCGCACCGAATCCACGGGCGTGACGGGGGCTTCCCAAAGCACAACCGGCTTCCCCCCAACCACCATGTAATCCCCCTCCCCGTGAGCCACAACATCAACGTTCGGCGGAGCCCTCATGTACGGCTTCTTAGCCTCCGACGTGCCGCGATACAGCGTGGTATGCACGAGATTGGAGAACAGACTCTTGGACCACCCTTCGTCGGCACAGTACGACAGCGCAGCCCACGCCGCCAGCGCCAGGACACCCGCAAAAACGCTCAGGAACAGCTGCAGCCCGCTCACGGCCACAATCATGTGGTCGACCGAGACACCGACCAGCGCCGGATCCACGCTGACGGCAAACCCCCTCGCCACCAGCAGGTCCAGCATCCGCGGCGTGTGACGCCACACCCACTCGGCGACCTCCTGGTCCAGCGACTCGGAGCTGATGTTGGACCGCTGCGCGCCGAGGCCGTACAGGATCAGGACGGCGGCCGTGTCGACGGTCCCGTAGAACCGGGTGCCTTTGGGGGCCAGAGTGGCGCCCTCGCAGCTTGTGCGCGTCACTTTCCCGCCAAAGGCCTCGTTCTGGAACGGATGGTCGCACTTCTCGAGCGGGGCGGGCGGGTTGGCGATGTCCTCGGAGCGGATGAGGGTGATGTTGGTCGAGCTTGTGTGGACGACCGAGTAATATTGCTTCCCGTCGATCGGGCCGGTCGGGGTGAAGAAGGACCACGAGTTCTGGATGACGGTGCGCTCGTTCTCGGCGAAGTTGGTGCCGAAGTTGTATGTGAGTCCCTGGTCCTGTGCGCTGAGCATGTCGTCGATGATTTGGCCGAGGAAGGGGTCGTCCTTCGTCGCCGTGGCGTTCCATCCAGCGGCACGCCGCACCAGGTCGGCCACCTCGTTCCGGGCAAACGGGATACCCGGGTTCGTCAGAATGGTCGCGCGGAAGAAGCTCTCGGCAAAGGTGTGCCGCCGGTTGCCCTTGGTGACGGTGAAGACCTGCATCATGGCCGTGGTCCCGGCGCCCTTGCCGTACGACGCCCACACGTTGTCCACTCGGTTCGGGCGGACGTACTGCGAGTCGTTCTGGGACGACACGTCGTCGTAGTGCACCTCGGGCTGCCCCAGGAGGCCCTCAAAGATCCCCTGCGCAAAGACATTGTCCATGGTGCAGTTCCACCCGGACACGCCGCCGCCGAAGTGGATGCACGAGAAGAGGAACTTGTGCCCGTCGATCTCGGGCTCGCTGCCGTAGGCAACGTACGTGTCGGTCGAGACGGAGAAGCCCTCGCCGTCCAGCCAGATGCGCGCGCCGACGTCGTCTTGTCGCGTCGGCGGAGTGGTCTCGGGCTTGCCCGTGTTGACGCCGCCCGACAGCGACACGTTGTAGCCCGACTTGAACAGGTCGGTCCCCACAATCATGTTGAGGGTCTTGTCGGTGTAGTCGAGCGTACTCCGGTCGAGCCGCAGCTGGACGATGTACGGCGCGTCGGGGTTCAGCGCATCCTTGTGCTCGGCGACTGTCGAGTTGAAGGTCTGGAACACGTACCCGGGCGAGTCCATGGCCCACAGCAGGGTGCCGTAGAGTGACGCCGCCGCGCTGATGACGGTGAAGAAGAGCACAAGGAGGGTGGCGCCCGACAGGCCCCGCGACGACATGAACATGCACCGCTGGACGGGGTCCTCGCCAAACATGAGATACGACGTGAAGTGGCCGGACCGGGCCGCCGCCAGGGAGAAGAACTTGAAGATGAAGACGCCCATCAGGAGCTCGGCGCACCGGAAGATGATGGACTTGACCGCATTGTGGGCGACGGGAATCGACGACGCAAAGAATCCGGATGGGGCGTCTATCATGGCTTCAGTGAGTTGGGAAGTCGGTCATGAATCCTAAGGAGGCTCGGTTTGTCTTTTTCTTCGTTGCAAAACCTGCGTCCCATCGGGGAGGGGGAGGGGTATGGAGAGCCTGATTCAGCCGCAGCGCCCAGTCTAATGCGCCACCCCAGCGGCCTCACACCCAGGTTCTTCTTGCGCCACAATGGAGTCGAATGGACCGCAGAGAACGAGCTCAACGAGCTCAACGAGGTTCCGGCGGCTAAGGACAGCAACTATCGATCTTGGCCGCCCAAGCGAACCAGTACCAAGCCGCCGCTGGCGATCGCCAAGAACCACTGGTTTCAGCTGAAGGGGTACGGAGCAATATGTACTCCTCTGAGTCAGCAGGTCAGGCATTGTTGGGGCCTTAGGGGTTTGGGGGACTGGGCTATCAGTGGCACCCTCGTCAAGGACAACGTCTGAGCATCCATCCACCATCACGATGTCTGTACGGGTACCTACCTAAGGTATGCTTGATATCCATCTATCTACGCACCTTAATAAGGTTCCCTTGACCCTTCAAGTTGTTGCTGTCGTTGCTGATGCCCAGTCCCACCTGCAGGTGGTTTTCGTTGTCAATCTTGACAAGCGCCCTTGCGCCCCAAGACACCGTCGTCTCCCTTAAACTCTTTTACCGACTCCCACCTTTGCTACTTTGATCAATACGTTACCATGGCAAGACGGAACGTTCCAACATTGAACGACATAAGACTAAGCCATGCGGAAGTAATGAGTCTCCCGGCCCTCCGCCAATGCAACCTCTGCGACGGCTCGGACTGCTGCCGGACCTTTCAGGATCAACACACAATGCGCAGACTCTTGCGGGGAGAGGTTGTTCAAATATTCCGGGGCACAGCTGCACAACTACGACGAAATGCTCAGCTGGGGTGCGGGTTGGCCAGACTGTTGAGGAGTCTGTTGCCTTCCAGGCAGCCAAATGTCGTCTTCTCCGTCAAGAAGGCGTACGTGGCGGGTGTTGGCCGACGAACCTTGGGACTCGTGTCCCTTCTCGAAGGAGATGATTCTGCATGGCAGCGTCAATGCGGACAGTTCGAGGTGGTGACCGGGCCGTGTAATTACCTACCCCCCCAGCCCCTTCCTACCCGACAAAGCCGCAAATATTACCGGTACCCTGTACCTTAGAGAGGTGTGCATGCTGACTCCCGTCACGGTCGTTTTTAGATGATCCTACAGCTAGGCTTGTTCTTGGCAGGCCTGTAGATCCAGACCCGGTCTCCCCAAGGACCCTCCTCGCTATCAGCTTCTGGCTTGGGTCATGTACGTCGGGCAGGGAGGGTCACACGGCCTGTCCAAGGTGGGAACATAAAACATCGAAGCTTCCTACCCGTGTGGTTGATGTTAGAGAGGGTGCGCCGAGACTATACACCCCGAAGGCTGGCGAGGTTGGTCAATACGCGGCCCTGAGCTACTGCTGGGGCGGCCCGCAACCACACTGCACTACGGGTGCCCGACTTGCCGCATATCACAATGCCTTGCCAGCCATCAGTCTCCCAGCAACCATCCAAGACGCTATAGCAATGACGCGGGCTCTGCTGATTCCGTTCCTCTGGGTCGACTCGCTCTGCATCATTCAAGACTCCGCCGAAGACAAGCTACGCGAGATTACCAACATGGGGAACGTCTACAAAAGCTCGTATGTGACGTTCTCAGCCTCACGGGCCGAGCATTGCGACGCCGGGTTCCTCGGGATTCAGGAAGCTAGTCGTGACCGGCTACGGCTGTCAGTCACCCTTCCGATGAGCTGCCCTGACGGGAGAGTTGGGAACATCATGCTCTACCCCGCGAGATCCGCGTCCAGAAATATGAAAAATGGGGATGTTCCGACGGATAAGCGAGCGTGGACGTACCAGGAGTTTCTCCTTTCCCCTCGAGTTGTCAGCTTCCATCGCGACGGGGTCGAGCTCAAGTGCGCAAGGGGGGTACTTTCGGATGGCTGGTCGCGGGTGGAAGAGTTGACACTGGTTCGGTCCCTCATGAGTCGGCAAGCTCGACTCATCCCAGCATTCTACCGGGAGAGGACTCAGAGGAGCGGTTTGCTGAGCAGACTCAGACGCGCTGGGCGGGGAACGCTCACTTCCAGTGAGCGAAAAGCCCTCCATCGGCTCTGGGACATGGTCGTCCTGGAATATTCAGTTGGAAGACTCACTGACCTGGATGACAAGCTGCCTGCTCTGTCCGCCGTCGCTTCCAAGTTTCACCGGTTGTGGGGTGGTCGATACCTTGCAGGACTATGGGACCACCAGTTGGTCCATGACCTGCAATGGCACACGAGCCAGGCCTTGGATGACTCCATGTCGGGCCCAAAGGTACCGTCAGGGGATGTCGCCCATCGTATCCCATCTTGGTCGTGGGCTTCTATCTGCAGTAAGGGCGTCCTTCCGCTTTCCATCACCACGTCTCTAAAGGTGAAGCGGTCTAGCAGAGTTCATGTCATAGACTGTCAGGTCGGCTTGGTCTCGCAGCACGCGAAATTCGGCTCCGTCAACGGCGGCAAATTGACCATTTGCGGGCCACTAAAGAGCATGAACATCGAAGAGACGTGGAAATGCTTCGGGCGTGACTCTGTGGTGTTGAATTACACCGCAAGATTCGGGAGATTATGGAGCGACCTCCGCAGTGAGGCGCCCGATGACGGGACTGCTTGGAGCAAGCTCAAGGTCGCACCTGGGAATGGGCCTTTGTTCTTTCTTGGCCTGTCGATGCGGCCACAGGACCGCTTGGAGACGTGTGGTTTGGTGCTTCTGAAGAGTGGAAACAATCGATATGAGCGGGCCGGGCTGTTTCGACTTGGGATTGACCATCCCAACAACCCTTCGACGGCACAACGGAACGCTCTGTCACAATGGTGGGAAGGCTCCAAGGTCAGGACGATCTCGATATACTAGGAAGGCTGGGAGGGTATAGATTCTTAAGTCTTTTTTTCTCCCTCTTCTACTACCTTTGGCTCCAGTTGGTCTTATGTAACAAAACGAAGCAGTGCGTCTGTTGTGCTGGTTTATGTCTCCCTATTTTCGTTTCTGGAGGAAGTAGCCAGCAATCAAGGTACGTATGGTACAATGCCATCGGTATCGTACACGGAGGATGAAGGAGGATGAAGGAGGATGAAGGAGGATGAAGGAGGATGAAGGAGGATGAAGGAGGATGAAGGAGGATGAAGGAGGATG